>VWYI01020323.1:4539-28263 GCA_013399455.1 Anthoscopus minutus
TTTGCTCCATTTGACTATATTCAGTAACAGCTATTCCAGTTACAGATAAAAAAGCATTGGTCATTGCGAATTTGTTGAGGGTTTATTACCAAACTTACCTCTAGGAATAATGAAAGATTCTAAAGTAGAATTTCCTCGTTTACAAATATAGCCAAGTTTCTTGTCACATTCCCAGTTCTCCCATTTAGCACCTTTGCCAGGATTCAATGCACCACAGATTTTTCCAGGTTCTGGAGAAGGGTGGCCTTAAAAAGAAAACAAAACAAAACAAAACAACTACCACCACAAATCTCAGCAACAACAGTATATAAGCACAGTTACCCTCCCAACTCCCACACTCCCTTCTGGTCCAGGCTTCAACCATGAAATGCATTAACACAAACACATCTGAGGTACTCAATAGTTCTTTAGCCTGAAGTGGGAAGTTCATTCCCATAAGAGATAATTTTCCACAGCAGCCACAAGTTGCAAATTCATAATTTTACAGCCTCGTTACATGTTCAAAGTCCTGGTAGAAGGTAGAGTGTATGTGTTCATTTTCTTTGTGATTTTTGTCCTTTTCCAAATGGAGAATGTCTAAGATCCAGAGGACACTCTTTAGGTAACAAAACTGTTCTGCAAGCTAGTCAAATTCTGTACTTGGTATAAGAAAAAAATAGTAAGTAATCATTTTGTTGATGTGAACTTCCTTCTTATTTTTTGTTATAGTTGATTAGCATTAACACTAACAAAAACACCTAGAAGAAAAGTGTAACTTCTAGAAGTTTCAGAAGTTTTCAGAAGAAATTTCAGCAATAAACCAGGTGAACTTTTCAAGATCTGACCTACTTATTAAACTTAGCATGTTTTTTTCTTTAATTTCTGACCATACACCACTATACTACATAACAACCATTGGTACTACACAGAATAAACACACCAAAACAATATTTTTAGAGTCCAAGATTGTTCATTGAAATTTTCTCATCCCATTATGATTACTTTAGATAAAATATAGTCTTATATTTGCAGTCGCGTTCTATCTTCTTCCCATAGGAGAAATAGATACGTTTACTTCAAAAATAAAATTTTAAATTGTTTTACTGCACAAAGTTCAGCTATTGGCAGCTAGATCCCCAAAATGTCTAAGCAAAATCAATTTTGTTTAAACACTGACAACAGTTCCATTTTTTTTCTATTTATTTAGAGCTAGTGAGATGGAACAATATGAAGTTTTCACAAATTCCCTTAAAATGTGTAAATGGAAAAACAGCAAGTTCCTAAACATCCAGTATAATGGGGATGAGACAGAGGGAGGCTGACCAATGTAAAGGCATGAAGGAGACAGCACAAATATAAAATATGTTATATGGACATAAGAGTAGGGTATTACCTTTGAATGAAATGAAGGAACATAAGGAATTAAGGATAAATGGAGACCATTTTTGTTACATCAAAACCCACCTTAACTATTGAATTCTTTACAGAACAGCTGAGATCTGTCTGCAGTTTTAACAGCCATGAACACCACCTCTTGCTGCTTTGGCTCCATCTCACTACTGTGTTTCCCCCACTTCTCCTTGTGTGCAGATTCTCAGCACACTCACACAACAGACCTGAAAATACCTTCACAGCAGCTTGCAGTTCATCTGTTTGCCTGTGTGCTCCCTCCACTGGAGAGCTATTTATCAAGTAGTTCAATTCACTCTTCAGAGCTTACCTACTCAAGGAGTTTGTCCACCTAAAATGTGATTTTGGCTTTATCTACACAAGGAAGGCCCTGGGTGATACACTGGAGCATGCACTTACAGTTACTGATGATTAAACGCTCAGTGAAGATAAAGAGCGTTTACACCGCAGAACTTCTGACACCTACTTTAAATTAGTCTCCAAAAGCTCCCTGAATAGTCATTGCAAAGGAGCAAGGCAAAGGTCCTGCAAAAAGCCACTATTACGGAGGTACTCTGAACAGTCAACCAGAGATGCAGCCCTTCACCATGTGCACAGATGGCAGAGAAACTTTTTAATGATGGCACCAGAATTCAACACTGCAGCCACAGCTGTGCAGTAGCTGGGCTTCTGTCAAAGTAGCCGAGCCTCAGATATTTGGTTAGATATGTGTTACTGCTGTGGGTAAGTTAATCCCAAATGAAAATGAAAACCTGTCCTCCAAGCAAATAAAATTTTGAACAAAAACAAACTGGAAAGGAATTTGAAGAAAAGGAAAAAAAACAAACAAAAAACCACCATTGATCACTCTAATCTCATAAATGAAGACATCTACAGCACCTGATTTCTTCTGTATTCAGAAATAAAATAGATTAGGAAGATAAGAAAATGACGTGTCAACAGATAACTTAAAATTTTCCTGTGGATTTTGAGGCTACTGTTTCCATTATGAATAATAAATTTAGCCTGGTGCATATCCCTAGCATAAGGGCCATTACTCACAGTGTTTATAATCACAATCAGAATCTTTCAGCATCAAAACAAGCTCAATACTTGCAGGAGAATAGAGTGCTACAACAGATATTTTTTACGCAATGATCAAATTTTTGACTTTTGAACTGAGTAGCAATGCATTTAACCTTACCTGGAACCCAGTTTAAGTACCGAAAAGGAGCACCACCAACCCACTGCCATCCACTGTTGAAATTCAAACTGTTGAGACCAAACCAGAGAGCTGAACTCAGTGTGCGAGTCAGACCTAGGCAACAAAGACAGAGAGAGATATTGGAAGTCCACAGCAAGAGCAAACACTCCTCAGAACCTGAGAGCTGAATTCTGGTTAAGCCTTCTCCTTTTTCCTAGTACAAGTTTTAACAATTTCTAACATTCTAGTTAAGGTGGTTATGCTAAACCTGAAAAATAGGCCATCTTACACTGGTCAGTTTTGTTTTAGAGTTTTTATATTTTTAGGTTTGAAGATTTTATTACAACAGGATACAAAATTATTCTGCTACCATTGATCACAAACATGAAACTTTTTTTCCCAGAACTATAAAATATTAAATGGATAAAGTGGCAGGAAAGATCATAAAACAAAAAATCAGTTTTCTAAAATGAAATATATAGTTTCCCAGTGTTTATTTTCTTTTCCATAAAATCAATAAGTGTGACTTTCACAGTGTAAAAAACCTGTTCTCGTTTATCAAAATACATTAAAATGCAATCATTGCAAACATCACCTTTTTAACCGCATATTTTGTGTATTTTTCAGACTGATCTGATTTCAGTTCTTTAGACAATGATAAGCCAGGCTTCAATAAAAAACCAGTTCAAATTTATTCCTCTAGCTCTGAAAAGCACTTAGAAATATCATGCTTATGCATAGCCCTGCTGAACATTATTCACAGTCATCAATAAACAATAGTCTATCTCTGCCCTTAGTATAATATTCCTTGCTTGGAAGCACAGTTGGACGCCTGCTGATTTCTTTGTGTTTCCATATAGTTCACAGAAAATCATTGTGCAATATGTATCATTTCTTTCTGCTTCTACTGATGGCACCATGCCAGTATGTTGCAATTTGTAATGGTCTTTGACACCACAATGATGGGCAGCACTTGAAGCACGGCAAAGTTAAAAGATGTAGTTGACTGGAAAGGATTGGAATGTCAGACCTGGTTTTGCACCAACACATTAACATGCTCTATTACTTCTTCTGGACAAACAATTGTAGTTAGGAGAACTGAAAACTGAGCATGACAGGAAATCCCAGTACTGCCAGGGTAGTTGTATAATGAAAAACTGATCTTCACATACATTTAGCAGTCATATCTATCAGTTTGCAATTAAAACACATCAACTAATATCTACCTTCTGTGTCAGCACCAGTTTATTCCCTTAAGCACTAATATCAACAATAATTTTCTCACAGTAATTTAAAAAATAACCCATGTTTTGAGCAAATCTTTAAATTGAAAACAGAAATTTAGACAGAAGAAATTGTTCATAGCATTAAAAATACATTTCTCATTCCTCTAAAGTGGAGAAATATGGATTTGATTGATGGACTACCAGACTGATAAGGAATTAGCTGGGTGTCTGCATCTAGAGTTACAGTCAATGGCTTAGAATCCAAATGGAAGTGAGAAACAAGTGGTGTCTCCCAAGTCTGTATTGAGATCGGTATTTTTAATATCTACTGCCCCTCAGCAAGTTTGCAGATGACACCCAGTGGAGTGGTGCATTTGACTCACATGGGGGAAGCAATGGCAACCAGAGGGCCTCTGGCTGGCTGGAGGAGTGGGCCCATGCCAAGCACATGGAAGTGCAACAAGGCCAAGCATCAGGTCCCATTCCTGGGTCATGGAAATTCACAGTATCAATATGGACTAGGGGGTGAATGGATTGAGAGCAGCACTGCAGAGGAGGACTTCAGGGTGCTCGTAGATGAGAAGCTGCACCTGACCTGGCCATGAGTACTTTCAGCCCAGAAAGCCAAATGTAATCCTGGGCTGCATCCAAGGCTGAGTGGCCTTCGGGGTGAGGGATGGGATTCTGACCTTCATCCCTTCTCTACTGACACACACTTGGAATGCTGCATTCAACTGTGGAGTCCTCAGTACAAGAAAGGCACGGAGCAAGTCCAGAGGAGGCAAAAAAATTCATCAGAAGGTTGGAACATCCTTCCTGTGAAGAAAGGCTGAGAGAGCCAGGGTTGTTAAGCCTGGAGAGGAGAAGGCTCTGGGGAGACCTTATCATGGCTTTTCAATAAATGAGAAGGACTTCTAAGAAATTTAGAGGAAGACTTTTTACCAGTACTTGTAGTGACAGGACAAGGGGTAATAGTTTAAAAATTAAAGAGCGTAGATATAGATTGGATATAATCTATAGGGATTTTTTACAATGTTGATGGAACAAGTTACCCTAAGAAATTGTTGATCCTCATCATTGAAAGTGTTCAAGGTAAGGTTAGATGGGGCTTTGAGCAACCAAGCCTAATCCATGATGTCCTGTACCATGGCAGAGAGGTTGGACTAGATGATCTTTAAATGTTCCCTCCAACCCAGACCATTCCCTCATCCTCTTATTCTACAAATTTAGCTTATGGAATAGAATATTTTTATCTTTCATCTGATGTAGCATATTCAAAATATTTTATATTCTCTTTAATAGTTGAATCAGTGGACTATTTCATGTTCATACACAGGCTGAGAAGGTAATAAAGAGGACTTTCTTAATGTAGAATGCAAATATATTCAAGTGAAATTTAAGAATTTTCTCATAGGAGAAGTGTGGAAACTCCTTCCAAAAACACTGAAGGAGATTGAAACTAAAAGAGAGTATTTATGAGTCCTTTTTCTATTAGTTCTTTTTCTTTTCATATTTTAGGATATATTAAAGATGCAATGGCTTTAGTGAAATAGGCAAAACTGCACACTAAAGAATTCAAAAAAGATGCAGTCTTGGTATCTTCATCTTCGGTTTACAAACTACTTTGCATTTTTCTGCATTCCAGCATTCATTCTTTATTGCCTGCATTACTTAATTGTTTTATTTTTATGGTACTATTAGTTTATGGCAATATTTAATAACGATAAATATTATCTGTCCTGTATTTCCAGGTGAATCATTCAACATAACTATTTCAATTTACTAATTTCCAGATTGAAATATAATCTTCATGATGGATTACGCCCTACTAGTGTCACTGTTGCAATAATACACTTTTTTAAAGAAACAATGGGTAATATTAACCTACCTGTCAGGTATGTTTGTTCATGTAACTCTGTGATGCTTAATAACTCTGCCTTCTGCTGCCGACAGCTTTTTCTTGCCTGATGCCATTTCAGAGCTGTCTCAGAGTTTATCTGGTACTGGACATTTGTTAAAGGGTCTGTGCTCCACAAATCATTACTAGTAACTACAGGGAGAAATGAAAATGCTGTAACTCATCATGAAGACAGAGACAGATAAAATATATCAAAAAAAATTGCATAGCAAAAGACACAAAATGCCTAAACACCACTATAGACAAATGGTTTGAAAGGAATCTTGAGGTTCTCTAATGTAATAGCAGACAGTGAAAGAAACAAGGTCACCATTCTCTCTGGTACAACAAATCTGATGTTTAAGGTAAACAATAAGTGGCTAAAAATGTTTTAAAATACTTGATTTGTGAATGTGGAGAAAAAGACTAAAAACTTCCAGGCTGATGCTAGCTAAGGTGTATATCAATCTGACCTTTTTCCTGAAATAAATCCAAAATTTTTTTACTAATTTGGGGTCACTATGTAAAGTGGCTGTGGATTTTTCTTACTGTGATAGTGGTAATCAGACCCAAGTGCT
Source organism: Anthoscopus minutus (assembly GCA_013399455.1). Lineage (NCBI taxonomy): Eukaryota > Metazoa > Chordata > Aves > Passeriformes > Paridae > Anthoscopus > Anthoscopus minutus. The sequence continues at coordinate 10,813 of VWYI01020323.1, forward strand.
GAATGCAAAGTTGACATCACCAGCACCCATCTCACATTCCTGAGAAAAATGGGAACTTTCATCTGATTATCATTATCCACAAACCAACCTCTGTCCAAAATATTCTATAACAAAATCAAAACTTTGCTACACTATGTTCTAAAAGACCATAAATCCTTGGGCACAGGCCTGGAATAAAATTAATATTACAAAAATAGTAAATTCAGTACAGAAAACTAGCTCTGATTTGATAGTGAGGGGTTTATAAATCTTGTGCCATTTTTACAGAGAAGAGGTAAACAAGTTGGGCATTCACCCAACCTTCCACCTCAGTTCCTCAGTCTGATAATTTATAGCTGACTTCCATATGGTGCTTGTAGAATTTTGGCCTTTCATAAAAATCAAACCCATTTCTAAATCTTGGAAATTTTGCTTTTAAGATGTTTGAGTTTTAAGAGTTCAAATGTCTTTGCAGAGCAGGATTTTGGAAAAATCCATATGCTATTGTTTAAAGCTTAGTTCCCCAGAGAAAAAAAAAGGATGAATCACTTTTCTGAAATAATATATTTTAGCCCCTAATCTAAATTAATGTTAAATCACATCTGTTCTCAGTACATAAGCAGAAGAAAATTATTAAAACCTGAACTCTATCTCTACACAGATGAATTCAGCATAGACTTACTCTCTGCAGTTTTTGTTTCTGTCCTAGTCACCTGCATTTTTATGCAATGCTTAGAAGGCTTTCTGAATCCTTCACTAAGTATATGGCTCTTTCATCAGTCAGTGGCCTCAACTGACCTTTTCCCACTGGAATAGAACTATAGGTACACGTTGAGTCACTGTCCTGATCATCTTACACTGTGCAACTTGTTTTCTTCCCCAATGCTTTCTTTGAAGTGCAGCACACAGTTCAAAAAGACATGGAATAACCTATAAATAAGCAGCATTTCCTAGGCTACTAAAAATTGTTTGCTGTAGCAACACAGCTTAGCTCCTTTCCTTGATGTTAAAGCTTCTGCTGTTAGTGCCTCAGCTTCTCTTTCTAAATCACCAAATAAAGGGTCATAATCACAATTATGTCACCTCCACTGATAAAATTTCTCCACCTCTATTGATTATAGTAACTCTTACAAGTATGCCCTCATGCAATCTTCATTTTGCAGAACATTTGAGGTGGTTTTGGTTACAATGGGAAGTGACTGGGTCAGCCACAGACATTTCACTGAAGCTTCTGGCTCCAGTATGAGCAGCTGTAATAGTTTGCATCACATATTGTCATGCTGGAACCACTGGTCCCCTGAACAGTTTAAGAAACAACACTTCATTCTTAGGGAATAAACTTTAACACAAATAGACTTACACATTCTATTTTCAAAGGTGTTGTTGAAGTTTATTAACTTATCTCACTCACTTCTCTTTCATAGGGATGACTAAAACTTCTGCTACCATGGCCTGTCTCTCACTAAAATATATGACCCAAACTTCAATATTTTATAGCCAGTACTGAAGACTCAGGAAGGAAACATGCAGGCAGCCAGCATAAACCAGATTTTTCCAAAAACAATCACTGCCATCTGAATGGATTTCCTTGAATTAGGCCAAAGTATTAAACAAAATTTTAATCATGTCTCCTATTTGCTGCAATCAAATAATACTAGGCAGGGACTATCCTTAAGTCAACTTTGCATGTGCTTTATTAATGGGATTGTTATTCCCAGCATTATTTTATTACCTTGAAAATGACACAGGCATGGGAGAAAAAAAAAGTGTGATTTTTATTTGTCTGAAATACTGAATGCAACATTCATGGAAATCAGGCAAGGACACCAGTATTTTGTCATCAGACCAGTTAGATCAACCCAAACAGTTTTCTTCACATCAAAGGAAAGGCATATTTTTCTCCTTAGCTCTGCTTGCAATCACCTGGATCTTTACAGCAAAGCACAATACTAAAGAAGAAAGGAGGGAGAAACACTACCCTTTTCAGCACAAAAAAAGAAGTAGCTTGCAGACAAAATTTTTAGTACAGATTTTACAGAGGTCCAGAGAAAATTCATTAAAATTTAAGAGTTCAAATGCATGCAGGCATAAATTACTCCCATTTACTTAAAGATCAACATTTCTAAAGTTCTGCATATTGATAATGATGCATTTTAAACACCAAGTATACTCAAACCAGGGAATTTAGAATACAACTACTTCTAATTGATTTAAAAGCCAGAATATAGTACACAGATTTGGGAAACACTGGGATGTACTAAAGAGTTCATGAAAGCTCCTTCATGTCTAAAGGGCAACTCATTCTCCAAAGTAATTTTAATTTTCAATTAAACTGTATTCTAGCTTTCAGTTCCACTTCATAGATTATTTCTTTTTGACCTTTTATATATATTACTTATGCTAATGTAACATCTTTACATCTTTCTATTTTAGTAAATGCTGTATGTAGAGATTTCACACTACAATTAACATACTTTCACCCAAAAATAATTGGGCAATGTTTTTTATGCTGGATACTATATTTGGACATTTATGTAGCTCTTAAAGGGAAAGTAGGCGAAATAGAGACAGAAACGGAACCACTTCAAACTCTAAAGCACATGGACATATTTCCAGGCAGCTGAATAACAGCGCAGCAGAACCATGAATATAACAAGCTTACATTTCATTGGGCAAAATCCATACTTCTTGTCAACATCATAGTCCGAAGTGGTTCCACACCAGAACCAGCCATCAGATCTGCCAGCATCTGTGCAGTCAGCATACCATTTACCACCAAATTTAAAAGGAAATACACAAGGAGCTCCATTGTCATTTCCTTTCACTGTGTAAGTATCTAAGGAGACACAACAATTTAAAAATGTGTAAAAATTAATAAGCATGGGACATAAGAGTTAATCTTTATGATCCTTTTACAAAATACCATAGCAAGGAAAGCTTGCTAGCTTAGTATATAACTGTACTAGAAATGGAACATTGATAATTTTACTCTAGGTCTAAGCTGATACCCACATTCACAGTGGAGCAAATTTTGGTTCCTAAGGTAGACAATAGACCACAAATGACTGAGCCAAGACAAGTACATTCCCATGCTAAATTTCGCACCCATAACAATCAAAATTATAAAATCCACACACTTAAGCAATTTCTTAAAGCACAAAAGACAGCTGAGTGTTCTGTCAATAACCCAGTGAACTGCCGAGCGTTTTGGACATGGAAGAGCATGTACATATAAACGTGACAGATATATATCACAGAGTGACTCCAATATATTATGTCGAAATAAATTTTATGTTTGCATCTAAAGACAGTTTTTGTTTTACCAGAAACCTGATTCAATAAAACTTACAAAAGTAACTAAACTTACAAAAGTAACAGCTTTCTGTGTGTGCACATGTAATGTACATTCATTGATGGAAGGACATACAGGGGAACTGTACTTGGCAAAGATTTTTGGAGAGATGACATACCAGGGTCACTGTCTCACAGAACTTCTAGAAAACAGAGGAGGAAGGAATAGCAGGACGTGGTTACTTCTCCCTCCAGCCTTCTTTCACATAATTTGCTTTGCCAAGGTTCTTCTACTCTAGCTTGTGGCCAAGAACTACTACTGTAATCAGCCATGGTGTAAACCACAGAAACTCCCTCTCTGACCATTTCTGTTTATCAAATAATACTAAATGGGAAGCCAAATTCAGTATTTCCAGCTACTTATAATGAATATATATAGAAAGATGTATTACACATAACTTTTTCAAATTTAACTATTTAAAATATTTTATTTCTTTGTCTAACATATTAGCATCACCTTTGATGCTAAACTCTTCAAACACCTAGAAAGACATCTGCAATACATTGGAAATGAAGATATCAGGAGTTAACTAATATCTTACTGCCAGTTAATATTTTCAACCCTAAGGAAAAGATATATGTATAACCAACAGACTAAACACTTACACTACATCCTTCTGTACACATAGTACAGAAGTAATATTTTACAAATAGTAAAAGCTGTCATCAACTGCTGTGTAGTAGTTACACACATGTTTGAAAAGCCATAAAACTTTTTATTCTCTCCAAATGAATTGCTGCCAGGCATGGTCAATCATCTATCAGGACTTTGACAAGTTTGACAAAAACCAAAATGAACTAGTCAAAAAACAAAAAGTGCGCCCACTCAAGTATTGTTGATTTCACCTGAATTCACACTCATTGATCATTAATAAGATTAAGGATATCCTTCTACACATATAAAATATTTTAATTATTTACACATAAAAATGAGTTTGAATACAGAAATTAATTTACAGAACTTTACCTTCATAGCCTCGAGAACACAGATCGTCTGTGGTTCCGTAGACCTTCCACCTACTCCATAAACCAGATCCCTTGTACAGCATAATATTCCTTTCCTGTTTGTTTCCATAGTTGAAAAACAAATCTTCCCCTTGGATCGCAAAGAGAGTCTCATTTCTGCATTCCCATCGCTGAAGTTCACTAGCCTTGTCACAAGGATACAGAGTGATCGGAACCCAGTCTTTCTTCGAAGGCACTCCCAAGCACAATTTGAATGCTATGCTCATAAGCTGGTGATCTGAGACCCACCTGAATTTCTGTGACTCATTTTCTTGAACGCAAGGAGCAATAGTCACTGAATTAGAACTTTGAGCCAGCACACAGCGCTTGTGATCTTCATTATATATTAAGAAGATGCTAGTATCTGTAAAAAAAAGTAACACTGGAATGATTTGGGTTGAAGTAACCTTACCGACTACCTAAATGAAATATGATTCTGGGCATTGCTCTTGGTGTGAAAATCTCATCATCTGTTCAGCAAACAAAGGCATGAACTACACCTGTTAACGTGGCTGTATGATACAACTAGTTCAGATGTGAGGACATCTCAACTATTTTGTGTCAGTGAAATCATCTATGTACAAAAGCACTGAGGTAGACCTAGTGTCTGCTGTAGATTTAAAGCATAGGTTAAAATGAAGAGAGAAAACAACATTCATGGTGTTAATCCAAGCAGCAACCATGAGAATTACTGAAAGGAAGGAGCATGGACACTGTAGAGAGCAGATCCTGACTTGAACTTTCCAGCAGCGCTGGCTCCCAGGCGTGGGGAGATGACAAGTCACTAAGTTCTTCAGGCTCCATTTCCTCACTGTGGGAAGCTCTAATCTCAAAAGCCCTGCTAAAATCTTTAAAGTATTAACTGAGGACAAGGATGTGTTTTTATGCTTTATACTCGAGCGTCTTGTAGAACAGATTTCTTTTTCATTTCAGTTATCAGTGACTTCTTTCTTGCTTCTCTCCATTATGAATGAAATACCAACAGCAGTGAGATTTGCCATCACCAAGTTATGCCTCTTCATGACGTATGAAAATATACAAAGCTCTTCATAGCTTCCCAGGTTATTTCTCCCTTAAACAGTGCTTCACAGCATGCATTTTCACGTATTCAAGGTTGATTTCAAAATTGTAGCCGCCTCAAAAGTTTTTAGCATCTTTTGCACTTGGTTATGCTATGGACCATAACATTTCTGAGCTGATCTTGCAGAAAGAATGAAAATTTCTCCTCTCTGATCCACCTGAGATACATTTTGGCACAATAACTTAATCATGCTCTTTCACATAAGGTAATAGGACGCACATTTTAAAGCTGCATTTTACCTGGGCTATGAGCTAGGAAGGAGAAGGATTAATTTGTGACTCTGGGGGTTGCAGCTAATTAAAATACTATTTATTTTAGTGTATGATTACAAAACTAAACAAATTCCATAATGGAGAAATAGTAAAGGGGAAAACAGGTTAACCACAGAAAGTCTTCCCCTCTCTGCTGAGGCTCTAATGTGGAAATGATCACATTTTTCTGCAGAAGAACAATCTGGGAACAAATAACCTCTCTCTCAGAGAAAGAGCTGACCTAGACCTATCTCATCTATAGTTCAGCTTCCTTCTCTTGTCCTTTGGCTTCCACTTCACTGGGAAGCAATGTAAAACTGATGAGCACTGGAGGCAGAAATTGTTGTCTTTTGCCAATCTGTTTTACTCACAGACAATACAAGGAAATGTATAATTATCACTGCTGGTGAAAACTTCTTTTTATTCTGCTTTTCTACGAGCATTTAGAACAATGTTATTATAAACTGATATATGCAGTGCTTGCATTTCTCCTTTCCTGAAATCGTGTTTAAAGTTTCTGGATAAAAGAGATGTCAAACAATTTCACATGTGTAGAAAGCACTATCTGACTTTTCAAACTGCTGAAATTGTATCTGTGGTCTACAATAACAGTCCTTATTTTCTGGTTCTTGTGGTGTTAAAGAGAAGAAGTTACACACATGAAAAAATTAAGCCTAAGTCAAAAGCCTGGATTTCTGCATCTATGCATGAGAGTGTTCAAAGTTTTGGCTTCAGAAATCAAGTTAAAATTCTGAACAAAGTGGTCTGGCCACTGAGGATGGAGAAGGAGACAAAACTTAGGCTCTCTACTATTCTGATGCTTTTACAAAGCATTAGAAGTGTGTAAACCCAACGCACCTGCTTATACAAGGGCATATTCCCAATGCAGGAAGTAGTACATATGTAAGCAGCTAAAAGGCCAACACAGCCAAGGAGGCATCAAAAATAAGTTGACACCAAAACAGAGAATAGAACAAGAGGCAGCAGGATGCTGGAGCAACTGCGGCTGAGGCCGTAGTTGCAGGATTTCCTTTTCCTCTATGAAAGAGTGTTGCTCCTCTCTAGTCCATGGCCATGGAGCAGGCTCACAATTTAGTGCTGTACTGCTCAAGTTTACAGCTTTATTTCTCTCTATTCTGCTGTCTTAGTCACTGAAGGGAATTCCCATATGACAGCGTCCATGTGCATAATTAGTCTAGAAGAAACAAGCCAGATATTTGTGCAGCACTTCCTCTGCCCTGCCAAGTCCTCTCTGTAAACACTTGAACCACTCTTGCCAGCATGATGAGTGGTATGTGTAAAATGGGCTGAGCAGAATCACACATCACCACCAGCTGAATTTCACTGTTCTGTAGCAACATTTGTTATAGAGCTCTATAACAGGTGCTGTTCTTCACTACAGATGAACTGTGGGTGGAACACTTTAAGGTCCACCACAGTGTGCTCATGAGTACCACAGCGTTAGTACTTTGAATTAAACCTATTTCTAACAGTAATTAATATTTTGAAGCTTATTCCTGGAAGGAAGGTCTTTAAGATGCATAAGAACATGCCAGGCTTAGGAAACTACTTCACCATTACCAGCATCTTTTCCTTCAAATGTCCCAAACAGATCCCAAAAAGATTTTTCTCACAGGCTTTCACTTTTCTTTACACACTGCGACTATTTGCTTATCTATCTCTGACCGCAAGCTGAATTTTAATAATTGTGCCAAGTACTGCAGAATCTGACCAGCCAGTATCATTTCCACAGTAAAGGTTTCCAGTATGCCAAACTGCCTTCACACTCTGCAGCATTTGCAAACCATCACTGCTTATGTGAGTATAAATAAAAAAGTAATTTTGAAGCCATTGAAGTGCTACTGGTGTTGAACACTAACAGAGAGCACCAGAAGAGCACACCAAAAGCCAGAAGCAAAGAGGAGGGAGCAAGGAAGAAGCAAACAGGTAGGACAACTGTCTTCTCTACCCAGACTCTTGCTTACCAGATGGCCTGAACTGATTGCCGCTAATTACACAAAGAAGAAAGGTTACAAGGCAGAGTTATGAAGATTTGTACCGCTAGATCTCAGTCTAGAGAGGAGAGGAAGCTGAAGGGTTTTCAGGAATGGCAGGTGCAAAACTTTCACTGAAAAATAGCTGTGAGCTGGAAATCATGGTAAATCTCAAAGTGGGAACAAATTCCAGGTATCATCAAGCAACACAACTTCCCTGTTTTCACACCTCTATCTATACCAGCACCTCAGCTACATTAACATTCCCCCACAAAAGCCATCTGCCAAAAGCAGGGCCCATCCAAGGGGGCTGGAGGACAGGCACAGCCCCAGTAGCAGGCAGTTCTGCAAACCTCTGCGGTGAGCAGGTCTGTGAGCAAAATCAATCAGGGACTGACCGGCGCAGCGGGGGAAACTGAGGCAGCGCCGGTGACAGCCCTGTTCGGCGTCCACAGCGCCGTGGGCACCCAAAAAGCCGCCCTGCCAGGCAGCTTTGCCCACCGGGCACCTCTGGATGCGGGTGAGGAAGGGGTCCCGAGGGGAAGCCGCCTCCCTCAGCCGCCCGCCCGCCGCGGTGAGGGCTGAAATGCTGGAGGGCTTCACCGGCACGAACGCTCCTTCCCCACAGCCCCCGCAAGCCCCAGGTCAGGTTCGGCTCTGTGCCCGCGGTGCCCCCTCGTTTTTCGGCTCGGCTCGCCCGCACAGCCCCTGCGGGCACTTACCCAGCAGCGGAACAGCCCGGGGCACAAGTCCGAGGAGAAGCAGGAGCCCGGAGAGAGCCATGGCCGCGGCTCCGCCCGTGGCGTCCCGCCGGGCAGGTCCGCAGCACTTGTGAAGGGCTGGTGGATCAGGGGAAAACTCTGGGCTCCAAATGATAAGGAAATATCCTGTCACATGGGGCGTTTTGAAATAACAGGAATTCGCTGTTCAAACTTTGCTTTCCTAAGCTGATTTTTTTTTTTTTCCCTTAGCGGAGGAAAGAGCCTCCTTCCAAGCGTGTGCAGGTGATAAAGCGGCGATAGCTGAGAGGAGCGCTGCTTTTTTCGTTGTTGCCGTTGTGTGTGGCGTTTGTTTTTTTTCTTTTTCCCCTTTGCGACTCTGACAGCGTTGCATCTGGGTCAGTGGTTTGTCTTCCAAGAAAATTAGCCAACCCCGCTCCGAGGGAGGGGGGATATCCCTCTCCTTTTCTTCTGGGGTAAGGAGAAGGACAAGGGGTGAGCAACTCAGATAAAACCCCTGCTCGAAGGCCCGGGTTGTTCCCCAGAGCGAAGACTGCAGAAGGAGCAGAGACCTACTTTTGGGAACCCGGGATCTGGGCTGCGCCCCCGTCCCCATCACTCCTCCCCCGGCGCCAGCAGGTCGCTCCGCCGGGAGCAGGGCGCGGCCCGGGCTCGGGGATGCCAAGAGCCGCAGGGGACGAGGGGGCTTAAGAACCCTAAGAAGCAATGCATGAAGTCCAATAAACGAACTTCAGCCGATTTGTTTGTTTATTTATTCTACTGGCAGTGATGGCTCTATCCGCTGCTAACAGGATTCAAATCTTGCTGGTGAATTAGTGCGGGAAAGACAAAACCTTGCCTGCTAGCTGAGCTTTACAAGCTGAAGCACCTGCCTGGAATTAAATGATCTTTCTGAAAAGGTGGCTTTAGAGTGCAGTCCGCCTTGATGTTTTTGTGGCTTCTTTTTGTGCTGGATACAGAGCAGCACGTTATTTCTTTGCAGCATGTTACTTCTTTGAGATCACTATCAATATACAGTCTGAAGAGTCCCAAATGGATTGAAAACATCAGTCTTACTGTTGTTTTAACACAGAGAGGCTTTTGTAACATATGGGACTTACTGGGTATTTTGATGAGGTGTACATGAGGCTCAGGGAGCGCCTTACTGCTCTCTACAGCTCCCTGAAAACAGGGCTGCTCAGTGAGATGGAGGTTGGTCTCACAGGTGACAAGTGACAGGACATGAGGAAATCGTCAGAAGTTGAATCAGGGAAGGTTTAGACTGGATATTATGGAAAAGCTCTTTCCTGAAAGAGTGGTCAAGCACTGCAACAGGCTGCCCAGGGAAATGGTGGAATAACCATCCCTGGAAGTGTTTAAAAATGTGGAGATGTGGTGCTTAGAGGCATGATTTATTGGTGGGTTTGGAAGTGCTGGATTAATGGTTGGAATCAATGATCCTAGAGGTCTTTTCCAGCCTTAAAAATTCTGTGATTCTATGAACATGTAAGGCACTAAATCTACCATGTGTATAAGGCCTGTTGTCCATCAGGCTGTACCCCTGTGATGTCACATGCTTGGAAAACTCTGAAAAGTATTAAAAAATTATCAAAATCCTCCTTAATGTAGGTTCTGGGTGGTAAAGTCCAGCACATCCAGGGAAACACCAATATGAGGTTAGTATGGAAAGAGGCAGAACAGAGTAAGAAAGCACTTTGACACTATTATAAGAGAAGAAACAAAGGAGATTTGAAAACAAGCTCATTTGAAGTCAAAGAAACTCCTGTTAACATTGGAAAGGATTTCAGCCAGGCACTTCAGCTGTACTGGGTCCTCTTGGGAGCTATGTGAAGGGTGTAAAGAGGAAGTGGTTCATAATTTCTCTCAACATCTGTAGAACCACAAAGAGGTCAGGAACAGCCTGGCCCAGGGACAGGAGGTGGGAAGTGTTTCAGCCATAATCAGCAATGTTCTGTATTGTTGTGTTGATGAATTGTCATATGGGAAACTTAATCTCTTGCTGTAGTGCATGGGAGATACTTATTTTTCCCTAATTATTTGCAAAACCCAAAAACGCAGGAAAACATCTTAGTGCTAAAAGGAGCAAGTCGGAAGACTCAGAGAAAAGCAGCTCCACTAATAGAACATTGCTGTTTCTAAGGCTATCACTTAAAGTTTGGGCATTTGTGGTATTCTTTTGGCTCAATATAAACAGAGAAGGGAGAGGCTGTGTGAAGTTCAGTTTCAATGTAAAAAAATAAAACTGCCACCAAGGTATTTACATAGTTATGTAAAGACTATGTGATGTGATGGTTATGCAAAGCAAAGGCTGCATGTAACTTCAGTGAATATACGTGATGCACAAACAGACAGAAAAAGAGAATTAAGTATATGAGTAGTGATACCTCCTTGGCTGTCAGTGGCTGAATGAGGAATGAGCTATACTCTGAAGTGACAGAAGAAACTGGTTTGGCTATTCTTGGAGTTCTCAAAACTGAACTGGACAAGATGCTGGGCAACCTGATCCCAGTCATCCCTTCTTTATAGAGGAGGTCATGCGAAATGACCCAAGGTTTCTTCCAACCAAAATGAGATTTCAGAACTACTTCCAAGAGAAGCATTCCAGCCTCCCTTTCTGATCTGAAAACTGCCTTTTTCTCATTGTCCCTTACACTCACTGGGTATGCTGGAGATATTACCAGTTCAAAGCCATTTTAACAGAGATATATGTGATACACACATATATGTCTATATGTGTATCCATATGTCTACACATATGGATATCTACACCCCTGTCTAGAGCAGCACAGGTCTTGATGAGCTTATTCATGTAGCCTCTGTGTCTCCTCTGCAGAACACTCATCAGTAATTATATCTGGATCTGGCTCCCTCTTTCATCATGAATCATATATTCTGATCTGATAGAATCAAAGGGAAAGATTTTCTCTCTTCTGAGACAAAAGGACTCAGCAAAATCTCAGGCTGTAGTGATTTGTAGGCAAAAAGTTACCAGAAGCTCAATCTGCTAAATAACTAATGGCAGGGTACATGTCCTAGATAGACATATGTTTTCATCTTTCCTGTGGGTTGGAAGCCAGCTGATATTTACACAGAGCAGAAAGGTTTGAATTCCTCTGAGATGGGTCAGACCCTCTCTTCATGTGGCACATCCAGTTCTTGCAACTGGTCATTCTTCCTGGCAAAGTACACTGAAATCCTGAAGCCACAGTGGCCCTTGACTTTTATAGCAGACTGGAAAATGGAAAGTTCAGTCCTAAGTGAAGTCATATCCAGACCTGAAGCATAATGCCTGTATTGTATATGTGGAAGAAAAATAATTGGATTACTATCCATGCTTTTATATTTGTATCCAAGATGTTTTTTGATGTTTCCTGTGGGAACCTGTATCTCTCAGACGGTATTCAATAATTATCTGCACATTATTAATATTTGCATGGATGCTGCAGTGGGTTAGCTGCAATGGAAGCCTAAAATAATTTTTGTATATCATTAGCCATCCTAGAGTATTTAAATAACATTCTCATGCTACTGAATCATTTGGGAGAGAGATCTTTCAAGAAGATTGTATAAAATTAGACACTGTACTGGTTTTGACTGGGATGGACTTAATTTTCTTTGTAGCAGCTCGTATGGTGATATGTTTTGGGTTTATGACCAAAACAGTATTGATAACAGAGGAATGTTTTAGTTATTACTGAACAGTACTGCACAGCCTGAAGGCCTTTTCTGCTTCTCATGCTACCCATCAGTGAGCAGGCTAGGGTGGCCAAGAAGCTGGGAGGGGACACAGTCAGGACAGTTGATCCCAATGGACCAAAGAGATATCCCACACTCTATGATGTCATGCTCACCCATAAAAGCTGGGGGAATGGGAAGGAAAGGGTAACATTCAGAGTTGTGGTGTCTGTTTTCTCAAGGCCAATTTCTTTGGGAAATAGCTGAACACTAGTTTGCCACTGGAATGTAGTGGGAAAATTCCTTTTTATTTGTTTTGGTTTGTTCATGAAGCCTTTTGTTTTCCCTATTAAAATGTCTTCATCTCAACCTATGAGTTTTCTCACTTTCTCCCTTCTGTTCTCTCCTCCATCCTGCTGCAGGAGAGTGAGCGAGCAGCTGTGTGGGGCTGAGCTGCTAGCTGGGGTTGAACTACAACAGACACAGACTAAAATACTCTTTATCAAGTTTAAGAACTTTACTATTCTCTACATTCTAATTAGTATTTAAGAGTGAGAGAATTTTTTTTGTTTAAACCAGAATCTTTCAGGATCAAAATGAGTTGAATGCTAAGAGGAAAATCACAGAAAATGGACAGAAATCTTGAAATTTCTCAAGGAATTTTCAATGACAGTCAAACTAAATGTATCTGTCAAGATGAGGCAGAGTTGTTTAGTTCATACAGTGTTGTATATAAACTAAAAGAGCCAGGACACAAACCTGTGAGTGCTGGGTGTGGATCAACAGTCACTGCAGTTTATTTCAAGTGTAGCTAAAGTTGAATCAGACACATTTCCTCCATACAGGAGGTGGTAGAAGGAAGGGTTAAGAACACTTTCAGCACTTTTTCACCTCACTTCTTGCTTTGCAAGGCTTAAGCTCATCTTGTTGACTTCTTAAGGCACACAACACAGCTAATAGGAACAGTGAACAAAGCAACACATAAGTAGGATCCAGTCCAGAACTGGTTACCATTATTTCAACAGTAAATTGTGACCACTGGTGAGAAAAAAAAATAAAAATAATGCAGTAATACACTGCCAAGAAATTAAATTCATTACTCTGTAATCACTTTAAATCCCACCAAAAAAACCACAACAACAACAACAAAAATAAACCCCACAAAAACAAAACAAAAACAAAACAAAACAAAATACACACAAGTATTCAGCTCCTGCATGCCCTAAAACTGCAGTACAGTCATCCTAAACTCCCTTTGCTGTCAGTGGATGAGCAAAGGAGGAACAACAGAGGACCAGTTCAGATGTCTTACTGTTATGCTTGGTCTTACCTAACTTGAGCCTGAGCCTGCATTCCTGAACTGGATACATACATCATTGTGCTAAGTAGTACAAAAGCATAAATATTAAATCAGAATTACTTTTCTGGGTTTTTTCCCTCAAGACAACACTTCAAGCCTTTAGAGTGAAACCTGACATGTCTACCTCTTTTAAAAACACCTTTTTTTAATTACGAGATCCATACTAGAAATCCCCTGCAGCCAGAAGGCAGAAAGGGAATTCTACTGTAGAAGCATTTGTTGATCTTCACAGTCTATTCCACTTTCTTTCTCATTCTGTAGTAATAAATCACTCTAATTAATACAGTGGGAATTTTTCTTTAATTACAGTGTTCTGCAAGTTAAAGAGCTGTACACATCCAGAGCAGTGGGACCCATGGCTCTGTTATCTCCACAAGAGACAAACACTGGACTGCCATGCCTTTTTTATCCAGCTACAATAAGCATTTTGATAAGACTACTTCTCTAAACAAAATGAATATATATCTTTAATCATGATCATAGCTTTATGAGTACACTAGTGGTCTATAAGATTTCCCCAAGCATAATAATCACAGAAAATAATCAAGTTTGGAAGAGACCTTCAAGATCATCAAGTCCAACCATCAAAGTAACACCACTATAATCTCCCCTAAACCAAATCCCCAAATCCAGACATCTCTTGAATTTGTCCAGAGACAGTGGAAGAGTCCATCTCCTCCTTGGCCAATTTATACCAATGCCTAACCACTCCTCTAGTGAATAAAAACAATTTCTAATATCTAAAATTTGGAGTGGGAGTAGAGCAGGACACATTTGAAATTAAAATAATGCCATAACCTACTTACAACAGTTACTGCCTTGAAGCTGTATGTTCATTTCCAGTTATTTATCGTGGTTGAAAGAAGATGTGGGAGAAGTGTTGCAGTAAACATATGAAACAGTGTTTAATAAAGGATGAAGAGAAATAGTTATTTCTAGAAATGAATGGCATAAGATTATACATGATAGGAAAAAGTATCAGATGATAGGAAAATATACAGAGCTGGTTTGTATTTTCTATTTGCCATATCACAATACATGTGCCAAATAAAATCCAGTTTAATTCAGAAACAACAGTCTTCATATCCATTGCCATTCCCAGTTCAAAATATAGCCACGACATAAGCACAGAGGTTCTTCAAGAACTATCATCCTTTAGGAGAGAAATAAAGCACTAGGAGAAAGCATTTAAGAAGAAATTTCCAAGAAGGAATTTGAGGGATCAGCCGGCAGAGAATCTGGGTTGGCTTCTTTGCAGAGAAGGTTACTTAGGGGTTTGTTTGCTTGGGCTTTAGCCCAAGCCAATTAGCAAACTTTGGGTGAAATTATAGGCCACACTCCTTAACCATGGATTTGATCCTGTCTCACTAGAATAGGAATACTATGGCATCCCTGTAAGTATTAAGAGGATAGTGAGAAATCTTTAAATCATTCTTCTGACAAATCTTCTGCTGAGCTGTTGTTGAACAATGTTTTACTACCCTGTACTATAAGTAAAAGTCTGCAACCATGATCAGTATGCCTGTAAGTCTGTGCCATCCTGGATACTCATTCAGGACAGCTACAGTAGCAAAGTACCACACACCCGACATAAGAGAAAGGAAACAGGTTTCAGTGCAATTTCCCAAAGAAATATGAAATTGAACAATAATATGAATTTTTAAAAGCATGTATTTTTAAAACAGATTATACTATCCCCAAAGTCAGTCAGATAATTTTTACATATTGCTTCTAGCCTCAAATTTATTGCATAGAGATTACCTATAGGCAGAACATCATATATTTTTGAATGGAAAACCACCTAATTTAAGTAAAGGCACTGAGAAATGCAGTTTCATACATGATTTAATGTTCAAAGCTGTCTGATTCAAGAGTTCTTTAAGTTTATGCTGTCTGCATTTTATCATTTTTTGCAGATTTTTTTTAAAAAAAGTTAGCAGAGACTAAAATATTGTGAAGTATTATGTAAACTAAACAGTCACTGAGTACACATTATTGATGCTTCAGCATAGTAGGAGGGAAAATTAAATTTTATTTCACATATCATGTTTATATTTCATTCTAATTTAAACAATAGGATTTTTATTTTGGCAATATGTCCTGCAGAACAGAACAGAATTTCCATGCCTCAGCACTGTCTGTGTCAGAACAGGCTGAGCATCCTGCTCAGTGACTTCCCTTTAGGCTAGCTCCAGCACCATGAGATGGCCCCTGTCCCACCACAGCTCACCTTCTGCTTTACTCATAAACATGCTGGGTTTGTCTCTCCTATGACCAAGACTGACAATGATGCTTTTATTTGACATTGTTTAGTCACCAAATAATGTCATTTTATTTAGTCCAAAATTGTTTATGCATTCACATGCAGCTCATCAAATTTGTTTGAAGAGTGATTGTTATGCTGGCTTCACATGCAGGGGTGCCTCCTTAGACCACAGCATGAGGTCGATGCAGAGCCAGGGATGCCTCCCTCAGTGCATTTCAGACCTGCAGCACGAGTTCTGTTGCTGCAGCGTCACCCAAGAACATTGCCAGCCCCCATGAACACTCACAGCAGAGCATAAAGCCCTTTCCAGGTACCCAGCCTAGTGATCCCATGTTTCATTCATCCTTAAAATGACAGTGAATACCTCCCTCCACTTACTAGAGGAGCACATGGAGTGAAATGCATATTGAGTACTCAATATAATTAAACTTAAGTGCCAAAAAGTAGATGAGATAATCTCAAAACTGTTCTCCTCCAGCTTACTTCCAGTGAAATAAAGGCCATGTAAAGGAATTGTAGAGTGCAGTCTAAAGAGTTATTTGTGAAGGAGGGTGGCCTGTGAGACAGGGCTAGAGGGAGGGAGGCTGGTACTACCTGGTGTGTGGGAGGAGCTCTTTGTAGAGGGAGCAGATCTGCTGGAGGTGAGGAGGAGGAGGAGGTGTATTGCTGCTGAGTGCTGCTGTGAAAAGGCACATGCTGAAACACAAAGCTGGGACTGGAGTCCCTTTTCACTTTTTCCTCTATCTGCTCCTCTGTAACTGAACTTCAGGGCAGTGTGTTTCCAAGAGATAAAGAATTTACCACCTCTTCTTGATGCAGTGTCTCCTGCACAAGGCTTCGTGGGACGAAGATAAAGAGGAAACAGAAGTTTAAATTGCTTTCTTCCTCTTATGAAGTTTTGATAACATAGAAGTGGCGAGTCTAAGTCTGTAGATAATAATTTTTGTGAAACTCAACAGTCTTGCCTTGAATTTTAAGAAGTCTTGCAAGAGCTCCAAAGTTAATAAAAAATGTAGCAACATGTTAAATATATGTTCAGCACTACACCACCCTAAAAACCTGCCACCTGAAAAGTGCTGGGTGAACCAGTACTGAAATGACTCAGGCCAGAAGCACCTAAGGGACTCAGATTCCATTTGTCTGCATGTTCATGGTAGATGGCACAGTCAGCACGTGCCTCATTTCTCCAGTTTAAGACATGCTGATGCAGTGTCCTGACTAGGTCTGTCAATGCTTGCAGAGCAATGGCAACTCCTAGGTGAGATAGTCACATCATGATAAAACTTGTTGCAGATGGAGTGATTAAGTACAATTATGAAGAGCAGGGAGACAGGTGCGTCTGAAAACGACATCAAAGACCAAAAGAGAAGGCAGCAGCACCTGGGTCTTAACTGAAAAATGTTCTGTCCAATAAACTATTGGGGTACAATATTCAGGGTACCATACTTCCAGGGTACTATTCAGGGTACAATAATTCCACAGTATTTTCTGTGATTATTATATCTTTTTTTGCACTAGCAGTGGAAATCAGCCCTCACACATCTGGATATTGACAGCAGCACAGGGCTGAGGAGCCTCATACAATATCCCCATCTCTCCTACAAAGTAGTCCTGTACCTTCTCCCTGACCAGATACCAGAAGAGCTTCATCTCCTGTTTTCATACAGAGACAGGTTGTCTATGGGTGGTCTAGACTCCAATTTCTTTTGGTATTTTCATAGATGAACATTTTTTACGTCAGTCAAATTA
>VWYI01020334.1:0-14495 GCA_013399455.1 Anthoscopus minutus
TGGTAATTTGTTCCATGGATCAAAATCAAAATCACAAGGATCTCTGTGCATGCCAGGGTCTCCCTGCCAGGGCTTTAAACCCCCCTGTCCTGGGCTTAGATCGCCCAGGACTGTCAGAGGGACATTCTGCGTTCCCACACTGGCCCTGAAATGGCTCAGAAAAGAGCACAAATTGCATTAACTTCAAATGAAAGCAGAATTTGTTCAATATTTCTTGTAGAAACTCATTATCTTCCAAGGTTAACAATATATAAATATAACATAATTAAACCCTTATATTGACACTAGATATCCAAATTTTATAAAATTTGAAATATGATGAAAACTTTTGTTGCTTTGATGCAATGTAAAAGATAAGATTTAAGATCCAAGCTCATTTTAAAAGAGCATATAATTGTCCTTATTCATGACAAGCTCTAAGAAGCATTTCTCAAGGGAGGTGTTACTTTCCTTGGAGAGCTTTTTACATCTAATCCAAGTTCTACTAGAGAGATTCTAAATTTAATAATAATGTTAAACTAAATGGAATATGGATTCTCTTAAATAATTTAAGCTTGCTGCAATTATACAAATTTATTATGTTTAGTATATAATACCACTGGATAACATAAGAGAATAGAATTATAGATTAAATGTCTTTTTAGTTAGGAAAATTGTCAAGGACTGTTGTCTACTCATATGGTGTAACTTTTAACTTAGCCTCTACTAAAATTCTATTCTTCTAAGAGACTATGCATAAATAAAGATATATTTTATCTTTAATTAATAATTTTTGTTTCTATATATTTAATCTGAAATATGGACTTATCTTTTATTTCTACATTAGCTAGCTTACTGAGCTTGTAAAATATTGTTTTCTCAGTTCCATTTTACTTATTTCTTTATTTTCAATATGATTTAATGAACGAAATGCTTTATATAAACAATTCCCTGTGATTTTCAATATGGATAGACAAAGAATACAAAATAATTAGGATTCATTCTTTTACATGTGAATATACAGAGCGGATGCCCTGACATTCACATAATGGGCATTGGATGGACTCAAAGAACATAACAAACATTTCCTATTTTCCATAGCCATTACTATTGTCTTTCTCAGATATACCATAATCACATTTTCTTCATATATAGTGAATCTTCTATGTCTACATTGTGATAACAACCACAGAAACCGCATTTCTGAAATATTTGTAAGAAATTATCATAGTGAGGAGAAAATTGTGTTGTGTTGAAAATTGTATTGTCGTGGTAGGGAGTAAGTAATTTAGGTATTCCTATATGTGCTCTCCTGGCTGTTGCCTCCTACTTGACTCTACAGAGTCCTAACTTTATGACTTTTGGTCCCATATTAGCTAGATACTCAAAGAAGTTTATTGGGGTGCTTGGCGCTTTTTGGGGGTTTTTCCCCGGTCTCTGGCTTCTCAGCGCCCGCGGCGAGCTGAGTCCACGTGGTCGAGACAAGTCCTGACAGGCTGCGGTCTGAGCAGGAGCAAGAAGCGCAAAGCGTTCCCCAGCAAGTTAGCAAGCCAGCCCGTTTACCTTCTGAGCACCTCTTTGCAGATCCCGGACGAGGTGAAGAAAAGATGCGCACTTCAACTTAGGTTTCGGTCCCGATTTTATTAAGTACTCCCAGCAACACCAACGTTCCTACAAGAAACCTAACTAGAAAGAGACCCTCTCCNATATCATATATACTTTTTTTTTTTATCATTGCCATCATTGCTCTGAGTCTCTTATTAGAAAGTTTTTTAAGTAAGATTACAAAGGAATAAATATATAGCAGAATTAGCAATTGAATCCCAATGAACTGAAGACTCATTGAGGACTATAACCAGGTGCAAATTAATATTTTCTTAAAAATATTTGTTTATATAATATTATTTAAAATTGGATACAACTAATTCACACTGCTTTTCTTACTGATGCCTGGCCAACAAGAGAAAAGTTTGGCTTTCAGAAGTGTTTCCTTTATTAATATTACAGCCTACGGCAAACACAAGGTTTCTGAAGTTTATATGTCACCATTTTTCTATCAGAAATAAGGTTTACTGTTAGTCAGGTTAATGACTTAAAATCTAATAACAGCACGTTTTCTGATGTAATTGTATAACCTCATTTTGTACAGACTCTTAATTCAGTACCAAATTTTGAAAAGATCAAATATGTGCCTTTCAACAGACATGTAATTATGGTAGCATAGAAATTAAATGTACTGGAATTATATTAAGAAAATATAGATTGTCTCAGTTAAATCATATATCTTGCAATGAAATGAAACAAAAGAGATAAACCAAAGGCTAAACTACTTACATGTCTATTTTCTCATATAAAAGCACCTTTTCAATTCTATTTACCAAAAAGAAGAGAAAATTGAGTTAAAGAAGAAGAAAGGAAATAGTAGTTAAAAACTCTCTAAACAGTTAATTCTTTTTCTAATCCAATAATGAGCTTCTATATGGAGACATTTATTACCTTATGCAACTCCATATGCTGCATGTAAAGGGATCTACTTTCTATCATCTCTCACACTGAAAGTGAAGAAAAGTTCTGTCGCATCAACAGATCTCAGAGCTGTGACAAACTCCCTGTCTATGTGGGAATGTGTTGGCTGCCCAAATGAATAATTTCAGTAGAATTTTAAGAGCATTTTATAAAGTTTTAAGGCAGTAAAGTTAGAATAATACACAGGGAAAGGTGTTGTTCCTTTTCCAAGCAGATATGTATTTTACATCTTTGTCCAGAAGATGTATTACTCATCCATCATAGAGTATTGTCACACTGATGATATATTAGTGTAATACATTATCAGAACATCATCATTCCTGTGATGTATTGCTAGCTAGTACAGAACAAGATGGTGAGAGTTGGTTATAAAAGATTTAACACCATTTATGGTATTAAAAAGAAAATTAAACACTTTATTTTAAGACTTGCACACTAAAGGGAATTTGTGAAAAGGTAATGTTTATTTTAAAATGTGATTTGTGGTAATGCACATCCTGAATTTTAGGGATATGAATTCTAGAAGTAAAATCAAGTGTTTGTGGTCAGGCAGAAGAGCTACTTTCCTGAAGATATTGCTTTGTTGCTTGTCGCTGGTAGTGCTCCTAAATTGTATCATTAAAACTTAATGTTTTATAAACCTGCAGAATGTAACATAGAAGTAACTATTTGCCATTCAATATAGAGTCAGCTTCTAGTATGGAAACCATATGAAAGCTTACTGTGGTATACAAAAATAAAGAACAAAGTTGTGGGAATTTTTTTAGCAAATCTGATTTTTCATGGTCTGGATGTAAATGAAGTTGAGTCCTTTCACAGGTCATATCTTTCAAAATCAGGAGAAATTTCATTCCTGTAGGAGCACTGCCTTAATGGAAACCCATATCTTACAATCACTACATTTCTATGCCACAAATGTTATAAGATGTTCCTTTAGTTGTTATTATTATTGTTATTCCTTCTAAAGTAAGAAAAAAAAAAGAGTGACTGAATTGATGAAATAGAGGAAAAAAAACCTCAAAACACCAAACTGAGTTAAGACAAAATATAGAACATAACCTGAAAAAATTATAGCTGGGCACAAACTGCATTACTGTGACCAAATATACACACGAAAGCTGATAGGGCTGTTCTTAAGGCTATGCTTTACTTACTTATCAGTGAAAATTTTGAGAGCTTTTTCCTTTCTATATAATCAAAGAATTTTATTAATAAGTCACAAGAGTATAAATTAAATAATAACATAAAGTCCTTCCCAGCAAGGTTTCTAATTTATATGTTTTACTGTAGACACGTATGAAGGCTTTCCTGTTGAAAGTATTAAGAGAGAGAAAGAAGAGAAATAAGGTGTCAGAACAACTGGAAAGTCTCCAAGCATTCCTATACTAAAGCACCATTTTGAATAATGCTCTGTCTGTATAAAAATGGTAAACAGAGGGGGAGGGTAAATTAGAGTCTCTGATTTGTTTAAGTTGCTGGTAAGGGATATGGAAAAGAAAAGAGGTCGGAAGAGTAAAAAAGAACAAAATAAAATAATGGGTTTTTTCCCACCTTTTTTCATATAAAGTGTTTACCAAAAAGAAATCATGGTGAGCAGAACTGAAAAAACATCAATGATTAGTTCCTTCAAAAAAACCCAGTTCATGTTCCTAGTGTCATAAATCTATTACCTTGTTCTCTGCCTGCATTTTGTATCCCTCTCATAAATTTAGAGTTTATGCACATAGAGTCTGGTAGGACCCATGTATAATATACACCATATAATTTTGCTAATAGATTCCCTGATCTAGTCCTTAATTTCAGTTCATTTAGTTTTACTTGTGTTTCTGCTGTCCTTTAGGTGGTATAGTTTGTGAGCATGGGATGTTCATCTATGCTATGCTTACAAAAGTGCAGCATATTCTTTAAGTGCTGCTTGAGGGAACTCTTACAGCAGCAGGCATGAAGTGTTGGCTTGGGTAAACTGAAAAATACATGGCAGAAAATTACCATTTTATTATTACCTCGAGGGCCCAGATTAAAAAAACAAAAAAAGGGCTAAAGTGCAAAGAATGCAGATGTACAGAATGTGGCTTTTTGCTGGGGGTTTGTACTCTATATAGAAGAGCATATTATTCAGCATACACTTCACCATATATGCATATTGCAATGTATGCAAAATAGTAAAATCAATGCAAATATATGCAGTTGAAGACAGAGCACATTTTGAAGCTGGCACTGCACTCTTTGTCAATGTCAGTTTTGTGACAACCTCTGATAGTGCATAGGGATTTCTTTAGTCTCTTAGAGGTCAAGATAAACTGTTCCTCTCTTTCAAAACTTACCTTCTGATTGATGGCACTTCAGTGAAGACTGAGCACTAAAAAGACCATATCTTATATTCCATTCCTAGGGGACAAGAGGTTCCATAAGAACTTGATAAACTAAGTGCAATAGTATTAAAATTAACCTAGATATTATTGAGAAAATGAAAAAATATCTGGTGTCTCAGTACTTGTCTTAATTTCTCATTGGCTGGCTAATAAGCCTGTCAATCATATGTTTGAAAAAATCTGAAATAGTTTCATAATAGACTTGGAATAGAAGAAGAAGATTCATTCTTCCTTATCAGCATTCTCTATCAGCTGTTTTAGGAAATAAATTGTATGCATAAATACAATAAAAATAATTTGTTTCTTCAAAGCAACTGCAATTTTCTTCATTTCTTGATAGCTGACCCCGGTATAAATAGCTAAGAGTCTGTGTTCACTGAAATGAAATAGAAACATAACAAGAATATATGTATAATAAGATATTTTGGATCACATTTGCCATGAGTTCTTAATATGAGCCAGAAACAACTAGGCCATGTTCTGGAAAACACTCTATATGACAGAAGTTCTATAAGTACATACATTTTTTTTTAAATCATGTTCATACAGCAACTAAGATGAGTAATTAAGATTTTGGGCAGTATAAATGTGTTTGATTTAAAGTATTCCAAATATAGGTATGCACAACCGCCTAAATCCTAAACTACTGAAGACCTGTGTATACAAACAACCCAAATGTGTCAACCTGAGACACAGTCGTAGCTTTGAATTGTTAGGAGTGCATGACTAGCAAGTAATGACCATTATTTACAAAATTTCATGTGTGTACCAAATTTTTCGGTCTGTAAAAAGGTGGACAGAAAACTAACTTTTTAAAACAGGAATGAGCAATTTATTATAAATTAAAAAGACTCCAGGAAGTATGTGGTGTTTTACAAAGTTTTATTTGTATTCCTACATAACTCAAATATTTGAAAAAACCCTCACGCTAAATTAGTCTAAAGATTTTTAGGGTAACCTTGAAAATGCATTTCTTCTTACCCATTACCACTACGATCCCTTTCCATTTGGCAGGATTGTTCTCTATCTATTTGAACATGAGGAAAACCAGAACATTAAAAAATAATTTATTACTTTATTGAATTATAATTTGAAGGCATTAATGTAAATTAAGAAAGGACTCAAGTGTTACTGAGAGGAAAGAAGTAAGTCCTCCTGGTAAGCTAAAGTTTTGAGGAAATAGGAATATTGCTATAGTCATTTGAAAGAGCACCATTGAAGTTACTACTTTCAGAAGGAAATGAATAATCACAATTGCTTGAGAGTAAACTATGCATCAAAACTGAACTCTTTGAATCGTATTCCTACTTTTTAAAGCAAAAGTCTCCTGGATGTTCTTCTTCTGTTTGGTTGCATGGGTTTTTTTNTTTTTGGGTTTGGTTTGGTTTGTTGCTGTTGTTGGGGTTTTTTTGTTTATTTGTTTTGTTTTGTTTTGTTTTGTTTTGACATAGTAACTTTTTTCCTGAGGACAAAAGATACAAGAAGACAGCATGAATAAAAGATATGACATGTTTTTTTCATTCCTGATTGAATGTCCAGGCCTGGAAATTGAATAGCTTTTGTGTAACTCATAGACTGCAGTTACAAGGGAAACCTTAACGAGCAATAAATACGGAATTCCCTTCTGCTACCATTTAATTACTCTTTGCTAACAGTAAGTTACTGCCAAATAATAAGAAACTGAAGCATTTGTATTTGATGTTTCTAAGTTTGAAATTTCTTTTCTTAGCAATTACATCTGAGCAAAGGCTAAGACATTCTGATCACAACATTAGAAAGTCAGATGATCATATTACTTCTTCAGAGAGAGCTGTCATAAATTATCATAAGAAAATTATCATAAGAAAATAAGTTCTGGTAGAACCATCCACTGTTGAAGTATTCAGTTGACTGAAAATTTCAAAACACATTGAAAATAGCTGGTAACTATGGTGTCACTGTGATAGTTCACTCATGTGGGACAAAGTTCTCCATCCCAGAGGCATCAAAGTGAAGGATGTAGAAGAACACTTCGTTGTTATGATTAGACACTAAAAAAGAGTTAAAAATCATACCCGTGTAATACTACTGGACTCAAGCCATGAGAATTTCACACTTAAGTAAGAAGTTTAAATATGATATACAGAAATCTGCATAATTACCTACTTGATTACTTTCACTCACAGTTATTTTCTTCCACAACTCATTATCCCCATCCACTCTTCCTCTGAAAGACAACAAGTTGTTGATCTGTTGGGTTTTTTTGCTAGCTGTGCATGAATTGCCAAAATGGATGTCACATATAGTAAGACGCCAAAATTGCTGCTTATGGCAAATTCTAAGCCTTTGAGGACCAACATAAAACAGTGGTGTGACAGCTAGATAGAGGTTAAATATTCAGAAACAATATTAATTCTCAGTGAATATAACAATGTTGTGTTTGGTACAATTACATACAAATAGATGTGCCTTAAACACAACTCAAAAAAAGTCCAAAGACTTGATGTGCTAAAATGATTTTGACTATGCATTTTTTTTTTCATTTAATATAAATTATTTTACAGCAACAGGCGCCAAAGAATAAAATAAGAATGTCCGGGAAAATTGTTTGGGACAATGGGGACTGAAGTTATAGGACAGAGCTGAGAGAAGTTATACTCAGGCACCAAAGGAGATTTTTTTTGCTAAAGGAAGGAGTTAACTGAGTTATTCCCTTTCCTTAAATATTTTTGGCAGCATACTAATTCTGGAGTTCTGATTACTTTGCTTTGCTTTGCTAGCATGAATATATGTATATTTAGTAACACCACTTGTCTTTTCATGTTCCATTCTCTAAAGAATCTCACTTATGAAAATACAGATTGTACATAAAAAGTAACAAAACTGCAAGTACTTTTTGGCCATACTATGCAATTATTCTGAGAAAAGTAAGACTGGCTTATTTCTTTTCTTGCCCTTATAAAATAACCTGGAACTTTGCTGTACTGCTGCAAAATAAAGCAAACAAACTTCCAGGCAGACCTCTTTGGCGCCAGAATGAGTTTTACTCATTGCCTTTCCTAGGATCAGGAATGCTACTTATGACAGTTTCAGTGGGATGTTCTGTGAAGCATTTTAAGAAGGAATGCATTTATATATAAATTCTCTACCTATCAGGATTAAATTTTCCCCATAGTTTGATTGCACCTCTTACTGGCATTCAGGTGACATGAGATTAACTTTTTGTAATTTTTCTATAAAGCATGTATGAGTAACATACCTCCAGTATTACAGACTTTCACAAGTTTCTATATGTTTTTAAATTCAGATGTACCTCTTTGATGTGCGTATTTTAAACAAGTCCATTCCAGTGGAGAAAAGGAGATTAATGTGATGGAAGGAGTTGGATATTTTAATCCTTATTGTGACCTTTACTGTTGTAACAGAAGGTTCCGATACCTTAATGGTGAAAACTGTGATCAGTAAAAATGGCAGTTAGTAGAAGGTAGAAGAAAAACAAGACAGTATAGAGGTATCTTCAGAGGGTTGCTTCGCTAAAAGGAAGGAAAAGAGAGAAAATAAAATAACGATGAATAGAGGAATATATGCACTGCTTAAAACTTCCATTTGCACAAGTGAATTAATCTGTCTCTTAAAAGACAGATTCCTGAGTCCCTTTACATTTCCAAATTATGAACTGAAACTTATATTTAATTTAATCAAAGAAAAGGAGACATAATTTCAGACTTTTTTTATTTCATTTTATTTGATACCCACCATTTTAATTTATCATGTAAAAAACTTTGATGCAGTCCTATCATTCGGCTAGGTTGAAGAGAACTACTCTCTCATCACAGGCCAGCTGCTGTAGTGCAAAACTCTATCAACAGTGTGGAATCACAAATTTTTGTATTATCTGCTAATGCAGCTTCTCTAAATAGATCGATTCACAATCAGCTGTCTCTTGTTTGTCATACCCTCAACATCACTAACTCCCAAAATTTCAAGCTTATAACTGATCTATTTAAGATATTCAATGGGAATTCTAGCACATAACGCATCAGTGCACATACACGCAGAAATCTGAAGGAACTAAAAATCACTTATTTCCTCAAATGTGACAGAGCTGCCCATATCTATTATCATCAATGACAGTTCTGGCAAACTCAGTATTAAACATTCTTTATATTTCATTATGGATTACCACTCTAGGGAAATTCTAATTGGGCAGTTATATGAAACATGGTCTGGGTCTATTCTGCCAAAACAAAACAACAAATACTGCTCTGGACATGTTTCTTCAATGACACAGCTGTGTCCAAATACAACTTTTCATTGCATAATTGTGATTGTTAATCTTCAGTAGTTTAATAGTTTAATTATTTTGATACATAAGACAGACAACAAATGCATTAATATGAACCTGTAATTCCTTTTCCATTCTGCAAATAAGAAATGGCTGAAATGCTTTCATTCTTTTTACTCACTGAAACATAGAATCAGAGAAGGAAAGAGTTTATCCCAATGTGTTTCCACCAAGTTTTGAAGGTGATACTATCCTCTATACAGAAACACAAACAAGATTTATATCTTATTTAAGATTTGTTTAATCTCATATTGAAGGCGTAAAGTTTGTGCTGACCTTCTTCATGGAGAATAGGTTTATCTTTCATGATATTAACACCATGAATCCTTACTTTGAATGGGAATTATTCATACATCAGCTAAAAATGTGATGCTGAACTGCTTAGCTAATTTACAATGACTGCTTATTTTGAATATTATATTTCCATTGAATTTGAATTGAAACTCCTTTTTGTTACAGAAGCTATTAAATCCAAAAGCCCACGTGGCTCTAGGCACCAGCCTACATCAGCCCACATCTTCAATGTTCTTGCTGAGCTGTTTGTAAATGCCTGAAGAGAGAAAGTGACAATTTGAAATAACATTTACTTTAGAGATTGCTTCAAACTTTGAATGTAATTTAATGTTAAATATATAATTTCTTCCACTGTGCAAGTGAGTAGTAAAAGCCCTTAAAATATTTTGCATAAAAATGTGGCTAATAAGATTTTGTATATGGTTTTGATTTATGTATAGAAAGACAATATTAAGTCAGAATTTTTATGGTAAGTGCAATATGCCCTTAAGAACTTTCCAAGCAATAGTATATGAAAAAATCTTGACATTTTCTGTGCTAATTACCTAGTTGTCTTCTCCTTGAGATAAAGCATAGGAGATTAAGACATAGTTTCACCTAATGGATTTCTGTAAGGACAGGCTTAATATCACCTAATGGTAGTCAGCTAAAGAGTAGGTCTCCACTCTAAAGTACCAGTTAGGGTCCTTCAAAGGGAGAACAAATTATTTATATGTCTTGAGAATAAATCATCTTCTTTAATGGCACAACCAAAAAGAGATAGTGTGAACTAACTTCTAGGATGCCTGTATTCATTTCTCTGACTGTAGAGGTATTTTAGATCATAACATGGATTAAAAGCCAAATTGTCAAGAAGTCAAAAGACGAAACCTATTCAGACATGACAGTCTGGCTAGTTCTGGATCTATTTTAGAGAACCTTTCTTTAAGTACTTAATAATGGTAAACAAAATAACAAGTTAAATGGGTCTGTTGGACAAAAGCACCTTTTTCATGTGTTCCTTGACCCTTGGCCTGCAAGAAAAAGTGTTTTCCATCCAAAAAAAAAGCCAGAGAATGAGAGTTAATTAACATACTGTGCTATTATAGTACAGTAAATCAAAGCGAACACAGTGAAAAAAGACCCTGAAAAACACAAGCCTTTAGTTAATTCAATTTTCCAACATTTCATATCTGTAGAATTCATTAATATTATAATTAACTATTTTTCTTTTTTTTCCAAACAACATGAAAATATACTAGTTCTAATGGAGACATTATGTCTATTGTGTAGATACGCAATTACAGCATTTTAAATATACAAATTATGCTAACGGCTATTTAGGGAGTATTTACAAAATACATTATTGACCTAGTAAGCCATAACAGCTCCAGTCTGTCAGAGAAATACCTATTTAGACCCTGCTTAAAATGCAAATTATTGGCCCAATAGGGCATAATGGCTTCTTCAGAAATGCTTCATTATAGCATAGAATCCATGTTTGGGGACTTGCTGGTTAATGACATTTGTGTGAAAGCTACCTTGGAAACTGTCCTTAAGCACACAAATTTCCCACATGATAGAATATAATGGCTGTTTTTCAACAGCTGCTGACTACTGAATAGTATTGGGTTCTATGAGGTATCAAGTTAATTGTCAGATCTCAAAAAAAACGTGTAGATGCTATACAAAGATATACATTGGCTTCAGATTCTCCTCTAATATTGTTTGAAACAGTAGCTGCTAATGTACAGCAGCTATTTTTCAAAAATGACTACTCATCCCTCATGGATTTGCAGCACCAATTCTATAATGAAACCACTTTGATACTAAGGAATGTTCTGTTGAAAAGTAAGACATGGACCAATCCTCCAAAAGGATAATTATAAATCCCCATTAGGCAGAGAATTTTTCACAGCTTTTAAGAGGAAGTATGCACATGTATTATTGAAATGATCGAAAATCCACATATTTACATTACATTTAAATGTTGCTCAGTAAACATTAGAAAACCTGGGCCAGGCCACATGGGGTTTCTTCTATGTAGCAGAACTCTTTGTACCAAAGAGTTTCAATGAAGTCAAGAGGATTTGGCGAAAGCATCAAAGCTTAACCAAGGAGATTGTCAGGAGTTTTTATTCCCATGGAAAAAAATTAAAAACATTAAAAAAATCACAAACAAAACAAAAAATACCACACACACACAACAAAAAACCCAAAACAAAATAAACCCCCCAAAAATGCCAGTTGTACACTTTAACTCAGTTTTGAGAATGTACATTTAAAGGAATGTCCCCAAACTGAACAGAGATCTACTACTGAATGAACTTTCTGAATGATTAAAGGAGCTGAAATACCTTCACAGTTCTCAGTTTAAGGACTTGGAAAGGCTCAATAAGAGATGTTGGACAGGGGTTTATACTTGAAAGGACCAGTTCCATTTTTTAACAGTTCTTATGTGTACAAGCTGTATTCCTTTTTAACACTGAGAACAGAATTCTTTTGTGAGTGTGTCCATTGAATTTATCAATTCTTTTGTATTGTTAAGCTTTTTTCCTGCATTTTAAGTTTAACGGTGGACAAGTGTAAACACAGTTGCAGAAAGAAGGCAAGAGATCAACTAAGGAATATGCTTTTTGACACAATTTCTCAAAAACTTATTTCTGAGGGGTTTTTCAGAACAATTTAATACCACTGCTCATGAAAAAACATCTACAAAATCAGAGAACTAGCTTGATAGTATAACTATGAAACAATTTTAGGCTCTCTAATATTTCTTCTTATTGCCTTTTTTCTAGTTCCTTTATTCTAAAAGAGCTAAGAAAAATGTTCACTGTATAATCATTATATATCCACTCTATGAATAATTTTATTAATGTATTACTGTTCATATTTATAGCACTTGTCATTGTGTTTTTCCAGCCTAAATAGCATCAATAAACAATTCTGTTGTTCTCCTGGAAATGCATGTGGCATGTAAACAAAGATTCACAGATTTTAAATTACCACAGACTGTTGCTGTCATATCAATAAAGAAGTGCATAGTTGATGGGTGAAAAAAATAACAATGCTTTAAAATTTGAGAAAATTGGGATATTTTTTAATTCTCCTTATTTCAACCTGAGGTGCTATAAGTTAAATAATGCAAAAGCAACATATTTTCGTTTCAACCCATGAAGACCCAAGTTAGCCTTCTCTTTACAGAAAGGTGCTTTTATACAGTTTTAAGTGGAAGTAGATCTAAAATGTGCATAAATATAACAGCTGAGGACATTTTATCCATTTTGACTCTGAGCACACCAAAAGAGAAGTGATGCAAAGAGATCAAATTATATTTAGAAAGCAGGTTCATATTGCTAAAGTCCTAGCCATGAAAATTTTGTACTTTGAATAGATAACCTGCCTTTTAAATATATTTTGTGATTGGTCCGTAAGATAAGATGGAGTTTACTTATAAAAGTATATACAAAGACTTTTGCAGTACTTCTTCAAGATCTTCTGCATGATCTTCTTTATTTGTTGAAGGTTTTTTTCAGAGCTCTGGGGAGACAGAAATGTATCTCGTATCTACAAACCTCCTTAGAAAGGCAGTTGATTATGTAACCACTGGCAGAGTACTTGAACTGAAAACTTGACCTCCAAGTGTGCCAAACATGACAAAAGAGATAAAGAAAACTAATGTGTTAAGTTCATTTATGGGATTGAAAATGCCACCATTATGCTGGGAAGAAAAGCATTCCTGCAAATCTCCAGGTGAGTGATATAGACCATCAGCCACTGCTATAAAATATTCTGTTTCCACAGTATCTGACCGAAGTTAGACCCCTAACTCTGAATTCCCTGTCTATTTGGATGGTGGCAAAAGCAAGTAACTCAAAGCACAGAACCAGTGGAAATGTTATACTGCCTTGCCATTAAACAGGCTGCAGAGAAGGACAGACACACAGAAAGATGTGTGAAAAGAAAACATCATATGGAATTTATTTATTCAAGTACACAGTGAGAAACAACAGACAGTTGTCATATATTAAAAGAAGGATCCCATACACATCTGGCCGGTCCAGCAAGTGGACCAAGATGGGTGCCTTGCTTGATTCCCTGCACACCCCATTCTCACACAATCAGACCAGGCTTCCCAGCCTGAGTTTCCCACAGCAGAGTTTCAGTTGCCTTGATCCCTAAAGCCATTTATTCAGAACCTGTCCAAGCTGGTGTCCCTGAGAAGGACCCTGAAAAGAGGAGCCCCTGGACGTTCATGCATTCCCAGTCTAAGTGCACCATAGTCTTGGGTCTTTCAGCTGAGCCCATGGCTTCTGCTGTGACCCTTAGTGTCCCTTCAGGGCCACATGTCCCCAAGCCTGCTCTTCTGCAAAGGGTTAGAACTTCACAGCTTCCTGCCTGGGCTCCCACCCAGAGCTCAACCTGTAGCTGCCACTGCAGCTGAACTCCCAGCTACCTGCAGTGAAGGTATTCCTCAACAGCTCCAGCTGCATAAAAGCCATGAACAACATTGCCTGACTCCACAACTGACCCTACACTGAGCAGGAAATTGGACAAGAGAAGTCACCAGGTTGCTTCCAACCTGAACTACCCAGTGACTGTGAGCATGCAAACAGTTGAACAAAATCGTATCATTTCTCCATTGGAGACTTGGATAGGATAAACCACTAACTACATATCTGTAAGAAGTATTTCAGTTCCAAATTTGTGTACTTTGGCAAGTAACAGGCAGGAACTTTCATAAAAATTGACAAAAAATCCTCATTAATAGAGAATCAAGGAGAAAAGCTTTCCTACATTTATTCTTCAGCCTAGATTGATAACTGGATACAGATACTAAAATGGTTGTTCAGTGAGGGAATGTGCTTCAGGACTCTTTGTCTCACTAGTAGATGATTAGCAAATGTTTGTATTCTAGAACCATTATCTCTATACATGCAATAATAGCCAGGCCAAAGTAGTTTGTGTTTTAGAATAGGACACAGAACTGGACTGTACCCACTGCAGTATCCTGTGCTAGC
>VWYI01020347.1:6345-25777 GCA_013399455.1 Anthoscopus minutus
TGCCTTCTTGCTGTACTCATCAAGCCACTCCAAGAAGGAGGAAAAGAAAAAAAAACAACCAAAAAAAATATCAGCAGCAAAAAAG
Source organism: Anthoscopus minutus (assembly GCA_013399455.1). Classification (NCBI taxonomy): domain Eukaryota; kingdom Metazoa; phylum Chordata; class Aves; order Passeriformes; family Paridae; genus Anthoscopus; species Anthoscopus minutus. Next base: position 6,431 of record VWYI01020347.1, read on the forward strand.
CTGTAGGCTCAAAGTTTCCTCCTGTTAAAGAGCTGAGGTCAGATATGCAAAAACTAGGGAGGGAATAAAAAAAAGGAGGCTTGCTTCTCACAAAAGAGATGCGAAGGGAAAAAAAACCCCATCTGGTCTACAGGATGTAAAAGATCTTAAAGAGTTGTTACCCAAGTTGCCCCCAGTCACCAGAACAGAAATCAGCTATTCATACAACTTCTTAAGCACTCTGCACTCCTTTGAAGTTTCCTTTCCTCCAGAAAACTATCCTTCTAAGGATAGCTTCCTCCTAAGGAACAGAATTACATCAGTGACCACCAAGTTTAAATTTATCTGCCCAACGTCTATATTTTACTTTTTAATCCATCTCTCAGGAACAGCCTTTAACGCATTTGGATTTTTTTTCTGTCATAAAATATTCTATTTATTTCCCAGCAGCTGGTGTCAGAAAAGTTGTTGTTTTCTTTAAATATTACTCTTAAATAAATAAAATCTGTTTTCATATCATGTAAAATTAGTTTTGCCTGCTGTGAGTTTGTGGCATTACGAAGTGATCATTTTTCCTATGAATTATTCAAAATTAGGATAAAAAAGGAGAATAAAATATGATGGACAATAGCATGCCATTCAATTTGTCTAAATACTGCAGTCATACTAATAGTTCACTATGTGCAGTACAGATGAAACACTTTTTCTTTGTCAAATGTAGCCACTGACCTTAATTTAGTATTTCAGAGAGAGGTATTGAAAGAGATTCATTTCATTCTGTGCCCCCTGTGACTTATCTAGCTGGGCAAATAACAGACATGTCTCTTTTTGCCAGCAAGATATCAGTATTTTGGTCAACATGTTTTTGCTTGCTTGTTATCTGTCACATGGCTTGATTAGTCCTTGATGGCCTTTAAGTCTTTATTTTATTTTATTTTATTTTTAATTTTAACCTACTCTTTGTTTAAACCTCTGGTTTGACAGTGTCTCTCTGTCTTTTACAAGAAACTATTAGAATTGTTAACATTTCCTCTGGAGTCTTCATATTACCCTGTCTTTCAGAACTGCTGTAACTGCACAGCTGTAATTATTCTCACTTTGAATTCTGACTGTCATATTTGGAAGGGGATGAAGGGTGGGATTTTAATAAATCATTCAGGCTCCCCAAGGCATATAGTATCTCACCAAATCTACTGAGAACTTTTAAGGGAAGGGCTTATGGACTGAATGTATAGACAAACTAAGATATAAAATGCCTTTTTCATCAAGAAGAATGAGAAAATAATAATAAATTTGTGGGTAAGAAAATTCAGCTAAAAAAAAGAGCTGAAAATGCTGTTTCAATTGGTTTATCACTTAGATCTTCCTTGTAAAAGCTTGAAAGCAGAATGCTTTTATGAAGCTTCAGAATATGGCTACTGAGTAAAATAAGTCTACTCTAAAAGAGTAGGTTTGAGACTCATGAATTTTATCTATCATTAGAACACAGAAATGAGTTACATTCCATTTAATCTTCTACAATCCATACATTATGACAATTAAAAAATTTCTATCACAATAAAGCCTTGAGTCAGATCAGAAACAACAATCCCTTATACTATACGGAAATAGGGATTCCCTACCAAATATTTTTAGCACAATATTCTCCAGAAACACCAGCCATCCTTTACCATCCTTTTGAGCAGGAAGAAATCTCAGTGTTCAGAAAGAGGATTTTTTGAGGGAGAAGGAGACAGGGTGTGGTCTATTTTTCAATAATCAGAGTGAATCTTCCTCAGAATACAATGAAAATGGATTTAAATTAAAATCCTGGACCTGGAGATTGGAATCCTGGACTGTTTTCTCTGACCAGTATCATAAAAACTGGAGTATTTCATGCAGTAATGTTATGCTGATCACAAAGTCCTTCCACAATAAAGCACAAACACGCCTGTTGTCAATTAAAAGTAAGATTATGATGAAGTGTCCCAAATTCCATTATCCCATAGCTACAAGCCATTACTCTTTTTTCCAATTTAATTTTTTAAGTAGGTCATTCTGGTATATTCAATTTTTTTTTTTGCCATCTATGCCAGCCCGATTTTGGCCAAGTCTCCACACCCTCAAGAAAAAACAAAATCCACATCTTTATTTTATAAAAAATTCAAATATTATTCAAAACTCTCACCCACATCTTTCAAATTTGTAAACAACAGACAGTCAAACGCACTAGTCAAGGAATCTTGCTTGCATAGATTTTCAACATCTTTCATTTGGAGGCTAATGTAAAGGGTAAATATTTCAGACTTATAGACACAATAGGGTGTTTAAAGCACAAAGCATCTCAAGACCTAACAGGAAAGAAAATCATGTCTCAAGCTATCTGAAAGGAAGACACATCTGTTTCCAGGAGCTTTCAGCCTCCTGCTCACACCAAAACAGCTGCTTCATAGCTATCTCAGCAGTACCTACAACTCTGTGGCGTTTGGAGAATTTCTCCACTAGATTCCCTTTGTGAACTTCAGGATATGGAAGAAGACACCAGCTCAGGAAAACCAAGCTTAACCCCGACCTTCAGTACAATCAAGAAAAGACTGTGGGAGTAGTGTCTCACTGCCCACAAAGTAGACACATATTCTGGATGCAAGATAAAAGAAGATTTCAGATCCAATTCTAATTTTTGTAAGAAATCCCATAAACATTTTGATGGATTAAAATTCCAGTTAGGGACATTCCCGTGTCTACCCTGCCTATGGCGACTGCTGGAATTTACCAGTGCATTTCATCCACAACCACACAAAGAAGTTACAGACTGCTTCTTCAAATAAAGAAGTGCCCAAGTGCATTGCAGTATCCTTAGCACTGACTTTTGCTTTGGTTTTTGCTTTTTTTAGCAATACACTCACATTAGAAACACTGTAAGTGAGCAAAATGTACAAATCTACTGACACCAGTAAAATTGCACTGATGTATGCTGACTGAAATTATTGATAAAAAACTGAAAGGTAGGAAAGTGATTAGTGCTCATTTACACCTTTTATGAAAAAAGGTCTTGTCAAACAAACTTGATTTCATTTTTTGGTAAGGATATGTATTTTATAAGCCTTAGAGATAATACTCTTAAGAGATTTATAGGCATTTGACTGCAGAAAATTCTAGTTCCCTCAATGAAAGCATGTGTTGAACTGCTAACTAATGGAAAACCTTCAGAAAGCTGTTACCCTAAGGAGTCTTCAAACACAGGTGGGTTGGACAAGATACAGGTAAAAGTAATAATAACAACACTATTCAGCATTTTGATCAATGACTTATAAATTATAAAAACACTGCTACTAAAAATTTCCAGGTGATGCAAAGACTGATAAAATATTAGGAGAACAGGATATCAACAGATGGGGAGAATCAAGTTTTTCAAACTTTTAGTAGGGCAGGCCTTCACAAAAATGGAACGCATGATGTATTACAGGATGGAACATGGGCACAGGTAGGGTGTGCTGCACCCTGAAAAACAGAGATTCTGGAAAGGATTACAACAAATAAACAACTGAACATGAAAAAGCAATGTAATGTGGCAAAGATGGCCAAAGCAATCCCTGGAGGCATAAAAGGAGGTAGTGGGTAGGCTTGGAAAGGCATTTTTACTTTTCTCTATTGCATTGTTTTCTAAAGGGATCTTCAGTTGCGTGAAGAAAGGCATAACAAGAACCAAAGTCTGGAACATGAAGCCAAGAATGAAAGAAAGAAAAATCAAATTGAAGTAGAAACAAATCTCACATTTTAAACAGCAAGGGAATTGACCCGTGGAACAAAACTATCAATGGAAGGGAGGAGCTTTAACCTCCTGATGGGTTCAAGATGGAGAGAATATGTTTGTGCAAAACTGGGTTCAAAACACGAATGACCTTTCTGACCTCAAACCATACAAAAATAAATTTCTGACATTATGTTTCATAAGACCTTCAGAATCAAAAAGAACATTCTTCCGAGTGACCATAACAAGTAGTCCTCCAACAAAAGATGAGTCCAGCACAGCAGAAAGTTTTTGCTGCTTCTGAAGATTTCTGAGAAGAATTCTGAATTCTGGAGAAAGCCTGGGAAAGACTGCTCATATTCTCTGAAAAATATGTGTTGCTTTGTTTATTAGTTGAGTGTCTGTATTTTACCAGAATACAGCTCAGTGGAGGGCCATCACTGAGAGCTCACATTGAAGCCACTTCCAGAGTTGGAATGTGTGGAGTCCTCTCTAGGTCTGCTTCTGGATTCAACTTCACCTTGTGCTGGGAGACAAGTCAGGTCTGCTACCCACACAGTACATTAAAAAAACCCCATAAAATCACAGAATTTAATTGGAAGTGACCTTAAAAATCATGTAGTTCCAGCCCCCCGCCAAGGGCAGGGACACCTTCCACTACATCAAATTGCTCCAAGCCTCAGCCAAGCCAGGCCATGAACACTTCCAGGGATGGGGCATCCCCAGCTTCTCTGCACAGCCTGTTGCAGTGCCTCACCACCCTCATAGGAGAGTTTTTAACTTGTAACTAATCTAAAACAGCTCTCTTTCAGTTTAAAGCCATTATCCCATGTTCCCATTTGTTCCCATAGGGCTGCTTTTCCAGTTACGACTCCCAGAATCCACAGATCCTGAAATTTCCTTCAATCTTCAGGTTCAAGCATACATGAGATGACTCTGAAACCATTATGTTTTATCCTGTACTTATATTTCCCACCACCCATGCTAATGGTCTAAGAATACTGCTACAGCTGAAAAAAAAAAAGGAGGGGTGGGAATAATGAGATTTTTTTTTATGGCAGCAAATAGCTAATTTTCAAGTCCTATCTGAAAGCTAGAGCTGAAGAAATAAACAATCCCTAAATATCCTGCTGAGCACAGCACCAGAGCTGGCTTCAAGGGAACAGCACCACCTACTGAATCACTCCCAAGGGTCTATCCAGTTATTCCTGGTGGTTCTCTTGACCAAGTACTGACCAGCAACTCTAAATAAATCACACCCCAAGATGGCACAGCTGCAAGCACTCAAAGTGATAAGAGATGTTTCCATTCCTAACTCTAGCTTTGAATTTTCCTTCTACCTGCTGTAAATGGTTCAGCTTATAAATGCAATCATTTTTTTTGATGTCACTAAAACTATGTTTTAGTTACAGTTACAAGCAAATGTCACTCATCTACACACTCTACCTACTGCCTGAAAACAATATGATTTAAGGAGTATGTCAGCAGTAAGAAAAGATTCTTCCCACTGGATTAAAAATGTGCATTTTAAGAAAGGAAACATTTTTAGAAAGAAGAAGAGGGAGTCTTCTGTTTCTGTAGTTTATTTTTCTGCTTAATGAAACAAGGTTTCCAGCTTCTACAATAGCAGCTGCAAAGGCACTTCATTAATCTCCTTAGTGCACAGCCTCTCCCTGCATACCTGTAGCTGCCCTGCTCAAGACTCCTGAATATTATCTGTTGGCATTGTTTCAACATTCTTATGAAATAAAAAAAAAGTTTTTAAAAAAAGTATAAAACTATGTCAATTCTACAACTTTCAGAAAGAACATGTTAACCAGCAAGTTCATTGTACTTCTCCCATATTTTGAAGACACCCAGCAGCACTGAACTCCAGCTTGTTCCCACTGAGAATAAATCAAAATATCATCTGTAGAGATCTACTCAAATAAATGACAAAGAGGGGAAGAAGTCATTACTGCAATCCCAACACAGGCTGCATCAAATGCCAGATGCTTGTTCAGGCCAAAGCCTTCAGGGATGATTAAAAAAACACACAAGAATTTTCAGAAGTGCTGAAGTATGCTAAGAAAACAAATGGCATGGGAAGCAAGGATTGCTCATGTCTCCTAACATTATCTAGATGATCTGGAAACCCCAGGTGATGAGATTTGGCCCAAGGATTTAGACAAACTCAAGTTTTCCCACCTTGTTCTGGAGTATTTAACTTGACTCACATATTGAAAATGGATGGATATGCTCACATTAACGCCCTCTATTTTTAGAGGAAACGGCATCAGTGAGCCCCAGACCTCACCATCTGGGGTTTCTTGGTTTAAAAACCAAACATTAATTATGCAAGGGCTTTACAGGGTTCTCAGATCTGTAATAGCAAAGCTACATAGAGGAAATAAAAAGCTGGCGACAGGGCAGTACTCACAGGTCTGATTACTAATTATATTTGCTTCCTTATACTTGCACCTGCCATAATTATGATAAAGGGTAGAGTTTCAAGTAGAGTTGATAGGGAATTTTATGACAGAATTCCCTCCAAACATTGGAAGACACCACTCATTTTACAGCACAATATTTGTTAAAAACACAAAGATCTTTTATGTCATCTATGTCATGGCTAAGCCATAGCTCAGTGATTTCCCTCACAGGTGACCAAAATGGTCTATACTGTGCAAAGTTCAGCAGACTCCAAATATAGAACTCTGTAGCAGCACAGAATGGAAAAAAATCTTTGCTTACAATTCATTGCATATATGGGTTTAAAAAAATCATATCATTATCCCACCAAGTGAAAATTTTGGCTTGTGTTCCACTCAAGGTTTGGAGAATGAAAGGGAAATTAATATGTACGCTTGCACCTATTCATGCAGTTACTTTTTAACTCTGCAGTAACTTTTTAACTCTTCTTCTTCACAATATCACAATATTTTTCCTAACTGATCTCCAAGCTTGAGCTTCACTTCCACATAAGACAGGATATACTGTTTTCCACATGCATACAGTGTACACAATAGTAAGAAAATCAAATGAAAACTACAGAAGTGGCCAAAATGGAGATCAGAGTGAAGACTTATTTGCTGTTGTGTTTTTTCCCCCATTGGTGGAGTGACTTCCATAATGAAGTCCCTTCATTCACTAAAAAAACTGCTCTTCATTTCAGCATCCACTCTAATAAAATACTGGAAAAGTGCTTGATAATACTTATTAATGCAATGAAACAATAAATACCATTCTAGCAGCAGGAGAATAAGCTAGTTAAGCCCATCACTTTATTTTTTAATTTGCAGGAAACTCATCCCTCCCACCACCTGCCTCACCCCTCCAAGAAAAAAGAAAAAAAATAAAGGTAAAGAAAATAAGACCTTAGAGAATGAGTAGAGGACTAAAATACCCCATGCATCAGGCAAAAATCTGTAATATCATCCAGAACAACAGCCCAGCCATTGTTAGTGCTGCCAAAGCACTGCATGTTTGCTGTATCACCCCAGGTCCCTGGAGAATAATAACCTAAGCAGATCAGACAGAGACTGATGTCTCCGCACCGCTGCCACCTCCAACGACCGCGGCACTGCTCCGCTCTCCAGAGCACAAGCGGGCAGGTAAACCCACGGAACGGGTACTCCATGTTGGAGGGGGCAGGGGGCCTGGAGCTGCTGCCAGCAACCAGGGCCTGTTTATTATTTAACAGTTGGTATTGCTACAGGCCTGGCACTGCAATAGAGCGATCTCTGTTTCAGCAAGAGTAAGCCTGATTACAAGAGCGCGGGAGCCAAATCATGTTTACCATCACTGGAGAAAAACTCAGTGCCCCTAACAGGCACAGCAGCGTCTGTCCGTCTGTCCTCTGGCTGCCTCCCTGGGGCTGGGGCAGAGTAAAGAAGAGATGGCAGTACTCATGTGGGACGGGGAAGTAAAGACTACAGTATAGTCTTCAAAATGTAGGGTACTCCCTGTAATGGCAGTGGCCAGTCCATGTGCTCCATTTCCATTTTTATGAACCCATACGTAGCCTCAACTAACCCCCTCAAGCATCTGATGTCACCCATGGCTAAAAAAAAATCTTCCATCTCCACAGAGAGCAGGAGTCAACAACGCCTTTTTGCATATAGGCTACTTGAACTCCCAGCAAGGACAGTGTGCCACACAGAAAGCACTGGAATGGGTTCCCAGGGAGGTTGTGGATTGCCCAACTCTGTCAGGGTTCAAAGTCAGGTTGCATAAGGCCTTGAGTAACCTGGTCTAATGGGAGGCATTCCTGCCCATGGCAGACAAGGAGCTGGGACTAGACAATCCTTAAGGTCCATTCCAACCCCTTACCATTCTATGATTCTATGACTTCACCAGTGTAACTCCCATGATTCAATGAAAAGCAGCACTGACAAGTAACTTGGTATTAAAAGTTTGCTTCACTTGTGCTGGAAGTTATACCCGTACACAAGAAAAATCTGCAACACCACCCTACACACACATTAATTTTGACTGATCCAATTTAAAAAATTTACAGGAATGCACAAAGATTCAGTCACACTTTATAACAGAAATTGTGAAGTATGGAATTTATTGAATGAATGTAATTATCAAATGCCATGAATAAATAATATTGGGCCAACCCTCAACAGTCTATTGCAATCATAACAGAGGAAGATCAGACCATGTTGGAGATATGAAACCTTCAGTTTTAGCTTGCTTGTTTAAATGCTACCTCATTTTGGTAGCTGCAAGAAGCTAATTGCATCTGATGGCCGCTTCTCAGTCTGCACAAAACAAGTTCAGTGATCATTTACTTCCTGAAGAAGAGGCATCGCTTCCGTTTTGGTGAGGTTCAGTGCAAGGGTGGGCAGCTGGGAGACACTTGAATGGCCAGCACTGGTTTGCTATGTGACACTGAGACCTGGCAGAAAGCGACTTCTCCCACATGCCCTGCTTCATGAAATGGGGAAAATGAAAAACAGTGCATGTAAAAACTAACAACTGACTCTTTAATATTGATGAAGGGCTTAGCAGTACTGACTTGTGTGCTTAGAAACACGAAGTTTGATTTTATTCTGCTTCACTACAACGGACCCTGCCTGGTTGCATTGGCAGAGGTACAGCAAGTGCCTGTAAAAACTAAGGTTTAATTTTAAGTTGAGGTCACTCCCAAGTTAGGACAGCCAGGAGCATGGTAAAGCAGGATCCTTCAATGAACTCATTACAGTCTCACCATGAGGAGGGCCCTGAGCATCAGGAGGGATCCCATATCCAGGGAAAACTGGAGCCTACCATAGCTTCTGGGAAGTGCAGGAAAGCATTACTCAGACAGGTGGTTAGAAGCACAAGCCACCACCTGCTCCTGGATCTCTTATCACTGTTTTCCCCAGCTGACTCTGGCCTTGGCTGCTTTCAGCTGGCCAAGGCAGCTGCCCCATACTTCTGGAGGGAGATGGCTGCAGGCTGCTTGCAAAAGAAGTGGGAACAGCAGCTGTGCACCCCTTCCCCTCGGCCTCCTCCACAGCCCTCTCGTCCCCAGAGAGGAAGGACCAGGCTGGGGCTTCTATTTAGATGCTCTAGTTTTAGTCAAAAACCTTGGCTGCAGCACACACAGTCTGCACAAGTCATGGTGTAAGCTGCAAATTGCAAAACCAGGAGAGTCTGAAGTAGACCGTCCAAGACCACCAGAAGCAATGGCTGTGCACAACTCTGAGGTGCAGAGAAGGGTGGGCGGAGTGCACTCAGCCACAAGACCTACCCTATGGATGTGTGCAGCAGACCTCAGTCCCCAGAGCCACCAATTTGGCACTAACACTTAACTTGTGCTAAATAACCTTTCAAGAATTCAAACACAAATAATGTAATAATAGCAATTAGACCCTTTACTAAGCATAGCTGTATCAGACATGCAGTCCAGTCATTTCACAGAAGGTAAAAAGCACTTGACAAAGGAATCTGCACCTTCACAGGCACTAGAGGTGTGCAGGTATATGTAATAATTGCATTCCTTGTGTATTAATGTTTGCATATAAGAAATGCATGCTGAGCTAGCATAACACCTCCTTCCTCAAATAATAACTAAGTTCCACACTGTGCCTGAAGTGCTCTTTATATAGTACACAGAAATGGGTTATGTAAAGATTAGAGCTGTGAGAGTTGTTCAAAACGTAACTAAAAATCAAGCAATGAAATCCAATTCTAACCTGAGTTTCCCCAACACAAAACTCAGGCCAGTTTCACAGAAAGATCTGCTAATTTTTTTATGGTGTTGACACTGAAATCATACCAATCTTATACCAATAAAGAGAAGGGAGAAGGAAAAAAAAATAAAATGCTAAAATGGCACAGAAAGAAGTTGGAGAAGAAAAAACACAAAACAGGAGCTGTAAGGTTTTTTTCCCTTCTTCCCATGCTACTGCCCTTTTTCCCCATGGTGAAAAGGGGAAAAACAGCCCCCAGCTTTCAGAGTGAATCTTGTGATAGTGGAGCCATGGTGCAATGTGTGGAGCTCAGGGTGTTCAAATGCTTTTGTATGTACGTGCAGCGTTACTAGGAGATGACTAGATTTGGTACCAGGATAATATTCCACCATTGTGTGGTGTTTTCCCATCTGATGTTGCCTTTTCCCCAGTTTAAAAAAAGAGAAACTAATAAAAAAGAAAATTAAAAAAGATACAATAATTGTTACTGCACACTCTAATGAATTACTGTGTTCAAGGTTCCCACAAAAAAGTAATATTATACTCGGCTTATGTTTTAATTGATTTATTAATATTTTATCACAGGAATGTAATTTAAGCTCCTCATGATTTAGATCTCATAAACCTTTAGCATTTTGCAAATTCAAATTCCAATTTAAAGCCAGGGCGAGCAATTAACTTTTCTATCATCTTGTCAGGGGAGAAGGTTCGTGTTTAATTTGAGACAAAGTGACAGAAATATATATACACTGTATGTATTACCCCAATTTAATTTATGAGTCAGCACCATCCACCTTCCAAATGTAGATTTAATGGAAGGGGAGGAGGGAGTAGGGGGGAAGACCCCCTGCTATTGTGTCACTTGCTGCAATATCTGCCCTAAATTCACTATGAAATACTGCCCCTGGCTTATTGAGATACAGGGCTAGATTGATTACAGCTCTATGTTCAACTCTTTTGTTTTAATTTCCATTCACTCATCACTTTCTCATATAAAGTACGTTCTCAAATGTCAATTAGCATTTCCCAGCTAGCAATGGACAGTTGAAGCCACAGCAGGTACTTCCATTGTCTGTCCCAACTGTGCTGCTTCCTGCCCCCAAGAGTCCCCCTAAAAGACAGATACCAGACAAAAAAAAGCTTCCCATAGGATTGACACAAGTGAATACCTGTGGGGCCAAACCCTGTAGCCCTCACTGCTGCACCAGTCACACTGAAGTCTGTGTGCTTCTCGTTTGATTAAGGAGCAAACAGAATAAAAAGGGATATTACTAAACTATCCTTGCTATCATTACCTACTCAAAAGGACCTCTTTATGTGTAATGAAGGAAATTATCAGTCCAAATTTGCATGGGCAAAAATCTACATGAACAAAACAAAACAGGTGGTTAGCATTTGCATGTGCTGTTTTAATAAAGGGAAGGGTTATTCTGTGGCTAACTGCCAGGGACTTCCCAGATCTGCTGTCCCCACAACACAGCTAAGCACGGCACAGGAGTTAGCTCAGGAGCTGGAAAGGTGACTGAGAACATGGCCCAATACCACCTACTGGTCTTTGCTGTGTCCTTAAATACTTACATAAAGCAAGCTGCTCTTCAGCTTTCCAAAGGAGGAGAGGCTTTACTGGCACGTGAGAGCTTTGCCATTCCTGTCAGCAAAGCCTGACTACTGTATCAGAGGGAATTGCTTCAGAAAGGAATCGTGCTCATTTCTTCCATACACAACCAAGTTGAATCTCAAGAATCACAAAACCTTGATGTCGCAGACTCAGGCCCAGATAGTCCAAGATACTGGAATAATCAGGTCTTATTCTAATTTACATACACTATACGTGCAGATCCAGCTCTATATCCAAACCGAAGTAAGTGCAATTTTAAGTTTCAGTGTTCAATAAGCATGTCAGATGGAGCCAAGTATGAAACATTCTTCCTGCTCATGAAATGAAAATTTTGGCCTTCATCTCCAAAACATTTGAAAATCAAAACTTCTTTGAAGTAAACAAAAAATCTCCACTAGACTAAATTAAATGAAATATTTTGTTTTACTTACTCCAGCCCACTTCTCTGGAATTCTTAGTCATCTTTAGTATTATTTTCTTTCCTTAGAAATAGAAAAAGAATGCTCTTGTACTGAAAAAATCATGATTCCTTTAAGCAAGCAAGCAAGCAAGCAAACAAACAAACAAAATTTATCTGTATATATTTACACAGACGAGAAACTCATCCAAAGCTTTTCTCCAGAACTTCCTATGCAGTCTTATATCAGCTTATGGTAAAAATCTGCATAGCAGAAAATAGACTTGGGGTACAGCCACTACACAAAATCCAAGCTGCAGAAGATCTGATATCCAGCCATATTTCACCCTCAATACACACTGGACTTAAAGCCAAGCTTGAAAATCTTGTTTCATGCCTGATTCATTTATGAACCTTCACTCCAATTCAAAGCCTTATCACTCTCTAAACTCAGGTAAAAAAGAGCTCTTCTGTCATGCATATTTTTAGACAAATTATAACAGGGTCTTGCAATTTCCTTTGTTCTGCAGTGTCTGCACTGCTGTTAGACACCATCCCACATTGGCATCACTGCTGAGGTGTCCTAATACTTGTCTGATAAATACTATTAACTGCACATTACGGGCATTTGAAGTGCATAAGAAAACCATAAACTTAATTACACTGGAGTACTGGTGTGATCTCACATGAAATTTGAGCTTCTGTTATTAAAAATAGGGAGACTGCATTTACTTAATGCTTCTTACTGTAAACCAGTCAATTCTAAACGTTCAAGATTGTATAATCAGACAAAACAATACTAGGGGGGATGAGGCTGTCTGTGGAATTTACTAGTACAACACATTTCACATGTCAAGCAGCAAAAATTTGTTTATTCTGCTAAAAAGAATATTTCTTGAATTACTATTGTATATAAAATAGCATAGCTAGTCAGACTGTACAGCATAAAGACTTGGACTAGAAAAATTTACAGAAATGAGTGGTTGCCTCACTCCACCCCCTAAATATCCCAACATGTTCTGCATTTCAATCAGCTTCTAAATTCTTAGTTTTTCTTAATGCCCTGTAGCCATTAAATCTGCACAAGACAATGGGAACACCTTCTCTCTTTTTCATGAGCTATCCACTCCTAGGTTGAGAACTTTGGTTTTGTCATTTCTCCAAGAGAAGTTATCCAAGACTTCCCCGTCTGAGCCTATGACATTTATCTGGAAAAAAACAAACCAAAAACAATGAGGAACTCTTCCACTTCCAAACCCACAGCAATGAAAAAAAAGTGGATTGTACTTGAACTAGGGTCATGAATCCATGGCACATAGCAACACCCAGTTTATACACTGAGCTGCTGAACGACATCTTGGAATGAATCATACCCAGAGACACTGACATTCCTATGGGTACCCTTGCACTTGCAGGAGGTCTCCATTTAGAGGCAGTGGTAATGGCAGGGGTGGAGGGGGGAGGAATTAAATAACCTACCCAATCGTTCCCTAACCCTCAGAGTAGCAGAAGAGCTATGTTACACAATGCCATTAAATCACCCCTTTTCATGGAGAAAAGTAAAACCACCCCTCTTTGTTTCTTTTCCAGTGCCCACCAATGATACTCTCACCTCTTCACTCTCTGGGACTTTGATTAGGGAAGGTGTGTACAAAGCATAATGTTTTTCAGGCAAAGGTTTGCCAAGGATGCCTATCTCACAGAAATCCAGAAGTTTCCAGAAGGTAAACAATTTTTCCAGAAGAGTCTTATATTTGCTCATGACACGAACTTGCCATGAGAACACACCAGCTGCACTCTGATGACAAGGATGTTGAATCTTACTTCTGAACATTACAAATTACATATTTAGATGAGAAAAAAAGTTTAATTTTTGGATGTTTTATCATCAAAGATCTCTCCCAAGGGTAATGGCTCTGGCAGGAGTGCCAAATCTTACAGTCTGCATTGTCAGAGTTTTTACGCAGCAATGTATGCTGTTCATGATGCATTACTTCAGACACAAACAACTGACTTGTGACTTAGGTATAAAAAATCCCGTGTTCCCCATTTTTTGAGAACTAACAATGCCTAGGGCAGCATGAGAAAAGCAATTCTCAGATTAACCTTAATCACACTTGTTCCTTCCAGCAAACAAGGTGCAGTCACTCCAGCTGGACAGAAGCACTGCAGCTTGTAACATGCAAGGTAAAAGTAAAATTGTCTGTTGAGGAGCGCATTGCTGTAGTAGTGCCTCCCCTAGAACCAGTTTCCCCTAAGTTATACTGAGTTAAACTCATTCAGTTATACTAATTTGAAAAAAGGAGAACAACCTTTAAGGTGGGCATAAATGGGGGAAGAATCCCCATCCGGTCTTCTTGAAGACTGGCATTCAAAAATTACGTTACCACATAGTCTTAAAAATCAGTATCGTTTTGATTCACTCTTCCCCCACTATCAATTTACAAAAAATCGAAAAAACAACCCAGAATAACACCTTAAGAGATTAAAAACAGAAGAAGTAGAGTAACCTGAGAGGCAGGGGCACTTTTGTGAAAGGGCACTCTTCAAAAAGTAGCTTCTGAAGCACACCTAAACAATTCATACATTACTTTATTTAACGTTCCTTTTCGTATTTGCCCAGGTTCATGTCAAGGGTACTGCAACTGAAGGTGTTTCCGCAGCAAACTTTCATGTCCGCTGCAATTTTCCCTTTCAAATTCAATACAGTAAAATGAAATGAAGCAAAATGAAACAATCTTTATGTACCAGTTCAGCAAGCATTCCCTAGACCTCATTGTGCTGCATCTCTCATCAGCTCTCATTTACTCAGACAAGACAGAAAAGATTTGCAGTTCCTATTACATTTTCCCACCCTATTTCCCATTCTGTGTGCAATTTTTTTTTCTTCAAATAATACTGATTGTGTCAACTGGAGGGAAGAAAAAGAAAGAAAGAAAGAAACAAGCACTATTTGTATTCTCTCTGTAGTAATAAAATACGAAAAAAAAGAATTTGCAAGAAAACAGCCGAATTCCCAGTGCTTAGAAAATGGACCTGGCTACAGACAGACACATTCTACTTAGAGCAGCATCTCCCACTAAACTGTTAAAGTGTCAGGAAGAGTTGTGTGCACTTTTGTCAGTGAACAAATGTGGAACACAGTGCACTTCCTACCAACTGAAAGTCAAAATCCTGGAAATTGCAGTTTCATAGGTAGAGTAAGAAAAAAAACCACAAAAGGAAAAAAAAAAAAGTCTTTCACATACCAGCAAAGTGATGCAAGACCAGGGTAGGCTGTTACTAGTGGTATTGACTTTATTTTTTTCTTTAAAGGAAATCAAACAGAATGTTTTAAAAGGCAGAAATAGTGAAGAGTTAAAACGAGTAAGTGAATTGGTAAGAGAAAGCTGAAATACTAGCTTGCTCTGCAACCCACCTAAAGATGTCTGGTTTTACAGGCAACTCAATTCAAGCACATTTTTTGCTTTAAACACATGCATGTTCTCACCATATTCTTGAGAATAAAAGTACCCTTTTGTTTTCTGCTATGTTCTGCCTCATACACTAAACAATTTCCAGTTTTTCAGTAAGTGAGGCAACTGGCCCTTAAGAAAACAGCCTCTTACCAAAGAATCTCTATTCCACCACAGACCAGGTCCATCAGGTGTTTTATGAGAAGACTGGTTGCCACCAAAACCAGTGATCACAAAAAAACTGGAAAAGCACCAGGAAGTTGAATTAAGGTTGCTCTGTCAACTTCAGTTCTAGTGTTCACAGGTTTGACTTTAAGTAAATTAAATATTATTTCCCTTCTTTCTTTTCCCCTCATGCATTTAATTCCCTGAATTTCCAAACAGCCAAGTGAAAAAAGCACATCTGCTACATACCAACATATTAGTGCCTTATGGCCATCAACAGTATGGCAACCTGCAGGAACACCAGACAGACCTCTGCCTTTTGAGAGGCTTCATTAGGAAGCTCACAATCACAGAAGATCCTTCTTATTTTCATGGAATAGCTATTATCAGGGTGGTGAGATGCACAAGCATAGAGTAGAATAAAAAAAATACTTCTCTGCCACAGAGGTCATTCAGTTGATTTCATTCCAAATCATGAAGACACAAGAACTCTTAGATGTTATCAGAATATTTTAGCATGGGCAAAAACAAATGTTTTCTTCTAGTAGCAGATTTATAAACAGCACACCTGAGGCAGAAGCAGCTCTCCCAAAACTTACATTTAGAGCTACTAAAACTAATTATAATTTGTTACATGTCAATAAAGCTTCTACTCCAATGAGAGTGGTTTCTGTAATGGTAACTACAAGGCAGCCAAACCTGTGTCCAATAAATGTAGATAAGGTGCATGAGAGAGCAGAAAGGAAAGTGCAAGGCAAGCTGGAACATCCAAAACATGCAATTTTAATTTACACAAACACAACAGAAGCATGGGTTCAAGGAAAATTCCACCTAATAGGAGAAACAGTGACTGATTAAGCTGAACTCTTCCTACACATACATTATGTTCAGGCAGCTATGCTCATTCAGATTAGTGGAAGAAAGTGCCTGCATCATTCCCCAAATCTTCTGCATAATCTCACTGCCCTGGGTGTTAAGATGCTGATAATAAGTGAGAAAGAGAAGTTTTTTTTCCAAGACAGGGTAGAGAACAGTGAAACAGGAACAGAGGGGCAGGAGGGGTCTCAGCCAACAGAAATTTTGTCATCTGTATCTACCTCAGTCAATTCCTCCTGAGAGAAAACATACATTATCCTCATCAGCACTGAAAGAACTGACAGCACAATAGAGGTATTTGTTAATTAGATGAAAAGCTAAAGTAACTTGATCCTAACCAGAAAAATCCTATATGGCTTTCCTCGTGGACCTGAAGGTCCTGCTTTGCTAAAGTTCCTGCCACCATAGCTCTCTCTTTCACTGGCAGCAAAGACAAATTCACTACTTTGGAAGGAGTGAAAAACAAATCACCCACTATTCACCTGGTAGTGTTCATAAGAGGCAGCACCCTAACTGCATTCCCCCAGCTGCACTGCTCCTGTAAATGTATACCTTACAAACATACAGGTCTGGAATTTACAGTCAACAAACAGCCAGCACAAAGAATGTATAAACATTTGTAGGAGCAAAAATACTCAGTCTGGCTGCACCACACACAGTGTTTATTTATCTCCCTCAAAGAAGATCAATGGGACAAGATTTAACATTTAAACAATGTTTCACTTTGTGTTAGCTTATGTCAGTGGGGCTACTTCCAAGTGCTGGTGTCACAGAAAGATACGGATATGTTTAGACAGTTCTCTTGTTCCTTTACTCCAGTCATGGCAGCTGAGCACAAGAGAACACAGAGGAGAAGGGCTGCTAGTCTGATTAAGTTACTGATTTAACATTTACAATGTTTGCAGCTCAAGAGAAAATTGCTGTGTATTTGTAACCTGAATGCAGGTCAGTAACTTTAAAAGGTCAGGCTGAACATTTAAAATCTTGTTGTTATTAATTCTCCACCAGCTCCCAGTTGTGTGAATGCCAATGAGCAGACTCAGCTCCTACTGGGCTGAGTAGCAGTTAGCCTGCACCTCTGAAAATGCAGCCTGGTCCTCAAGAAAATGCAAAAGGACTTTTGAAGCAATGACTTTCTCCCAAACAACTAAATTACTTCCTTGTTCACTCAGGGCACACTTCAAGCACAGGAGGCACAGATTTCCTTATTGGGGTTTCCTCATTTGTTGCTAACTCATTAGCTTCATGTCAAGGCAATTGAGTTTTCTCCATCCACTTATTTCACTCTTTAGCAACACACAAACTGTTTACACAATATCACAAGATTTGCTGATGCTTCTTAATAAAACAACTCTCCATAGTAATTCTATAACCCTTTTAGTTCAGAGATATCAAGGTACATTGCAAACAATACCCTAGCTTCATAAACCACCTCCACTGCATTAGGTCTGTGTCATTAACCATACTTTGACATCAAGATAAACTAAGGCAGAGCAAGGTAATGCAATTTAGCATGGTTACAAAGACAGCAGTAGGATTAGGAGCAGAATGTGAGCTTTGCCTTTCTAGTTCCCCAGTTCATCAGGACAGCCATCTGAGATGGTGAAATTCGAGAGAAGTTATGGTTATATCTCAGGTAGATTTATATTTCTAAGATGCAAATACTATGGTGCGGAGTTTATGCTATTGGCTTTTCAAGGATCTTCTGAATCCACAGAAGGTTTTAGACAGGGAAATACCCACAGGAAAATTAAAACTTCTGAGCTTTCTTTTCTCAGGATTTGACTCCCACTTTAAAAGATGTGAATGCTCAGACAGCAAAGCATGCAGAGTCTCAGTACACTGGTCCTGGTGTTTCCCTCTCTCACTTAAGTTTATTTGCATCACATCCCTGCTCCAAATCTAAGGCAGACTTGAGTCACTAGACTTGATGCTGAACCATTGATTTGTCTAGATTTCTAACACCAGAAAGGATTTATAAGAATAGATGAACATCTGTGACCACATATTTGGTATAGTAAACTTGTTTTAAGGATCAGCATCTTGTGGAGTAGTCACAAAGCCAGGAAGGCAATATTATTAATTTTCAGGCTCTGGTTTAAGCCATATATTAGTGATGCTTTGCTTTACTTCCTACTCTAAATACACTTTAAAATTTGTCATGACTCCCCATAAGTTAGTACCTTCAATGCTTACTGTTTCAAGGAAAATATCTCTTGCATTGCTGGTGCAGTAACCTAGGAACCTTCCCTATGAAGTAGTCTTTTGTTTTAATGACTTCAAAATTCTCTTAAGATCCTTTACCCAGGACTTTTATGAGCAAGCAACTTTCTGCTCTGGGAATGTCATCTCCATTACTAACTGAAAAAAGTAATGCTTATGTATCCCACACCAATATGGAAACATAATCAAATAAGGAATACTGGTTAGATATTAGACACTGAGCATAGTAAGAGAGACACACTGAATCTCCTGTAATTGTTGGGAGAACATAGCTTAGTGAAAACAGATCTTGTTTCACAGGAATACAAAATTCTAATTTTTAATTTAGTGCTAATGGGGAAGAAGAAGGCACCCTACATTCCTACAGCTTTTAAAGGCATTACACTGAAAGAAGAACATTTTGTATGCGCATAGAGGATCTTCAGCCATAATAACGCATGAACAACTTCCATCCATGCTACATTATCACTATCCCACTCACCAGTGCTTAAAAGGTGACTCTGATAGATTGACCAAACTCCCTTAATTTGTGATTTTTCTAGTTATGCACCTCGACCTATAAAGTGTGCGAACCTTGTACTCTTGCCATTAAAAGACTCCCCTCCCCTGCAATACATTTGCCCAAATCAGTGCACTCAAACTCCTACAGAAATTATCCAACAGCATGAGCTGACTTGGAAAAAGTCTGCCTTGCTGTGAAAGAAGAATTACCCCACCAGAACTATCCCCCTCACAGCTTT
>VWYI01020347.1:25810-36736 GCA_013399455.1 Anthoscopus minutus
TCATTTTTTTTTTTTAAATTTACTTTTTAATGGAAGCAAAAACCCCTATCATCTCACCTACTCCTCTTTTAATAAGGAATGACTGCCGTGACTACCCCCATCTAGAACCACCATTCACTGCCAGCACCTCTGCTCTCCTCGTGTGCTTAGAGAATAACTGATTAGCACTTTGCATAATTAACCTGATTAGCACTGTGCATAATCAAACTGATTAGCACTTTGCATAATTAAAAAGAAATAATAATAATAACAATAATAAGCAGTAGGTAATAGCAAAAGCTGCTAGTCCCAATGCCTGTTTGTTAGCTCTAGGATTAGTTTACTGTGGCATATTTTATTTCTTAGAACTATTTCTTTAAAGATGCACAAGCTCCTGAGAGGTATAGCTTTAAAAATTCTCATTTACTATCAAGATCACTAGTGAAAAGAATTAGTTGTTCCACTATTAAAACTTAGGATTTCTTGTGCCTCCCACTGCTGAAGCCGAAGACATTAACAGGATGGATGCCTGATCTGATGCACCAGGGGTTTGGTTCCCATATTTGTCTACAGTATTGCTGTTGGATTCATCATCACAGGATATAAAAGTCTCTCATCTTTTAATGCATATATTTGCTTGCAACGTACTTCAAGAGCAGGAAAGCTGTATTATTGTTATTGTTGAGATGGATAATGTAGCAAGATGCATATCCTCAAAAGTAGGTAGGCACTGAATTCTCTCCTGAACAATCATTCCAGACTACAGGAAGCATGGGAAGGAATATAGTTAATCAAATCCCTGCCCCTAAGCCTACATCACTCTTCCTCCATTTGAGTATCTCTCATCTACATGTATTTTTTGCAACGTGATCAAGAATGTGAAAGATAGAAGCTACTTTTTTTGCTAGCCTGTCCCATGTCCAGTGTAAATCTCCTAATTAGGGTTTCAGGATTAACCATCACCTCCCAAAATCTGAATAATGTGCATAACTACACCTACCTACATTGCAAACTCTGTGTAAACATCCATGTTAAATACCTGCATCACTAATGACTCAGTTCGCCCAGACATTCAAGGCCAGACATCCTAGAATAGTGGTGCCCCAAGTGAATCAGTAAACCACCAACATTTTTCTGCTTGCTAACATGGCCTCATGCCTCCTAGTCACCATTATATCCCATGTTACTCCTCACTTTAAATCATCTCTCTCATCTGTCTCTAGCATTCTTATATTACAGCTCAGATTTCCTTTGCATTCCTCACAATCTTCATCTTATATATTCTATTATGCCTTCAATAGTACTTGAAATACTCTTGAATGCCAAACCTACACCATGTCCTTACAATCATCCTGCCTACATTTCCCACTGGGTAGCAGATATGTTATGGCTTCTCTGCTGACTGTTCAGCCAGGGTGGTTGGGACACAGGGACTCAGCTTGTTCTAAGTGACCAGTCTGATTGCTCTTTATCTGTCCAGAAAGGAATGCAGTGCCCAGACTGAACATACTGCTCAGATGCAGCACACTGCATGAACCTATCCTAGAACTGTGGCAAAAACATTCCCACTCTGTCCAAGCTTCCCTCATAAGATCACTCCCATAAAATAAGCTAACGAGAAACTGAGGGGTGGAAATGACAATAAAAGATTATCTTATCATAATTAGCTGTGACTTAACTACCCATGCAGGGAGGTCTCTACATCATCCTAAGCTAAAGAACCCATATGAACAACAAACGGTGCAGAGCTAGTTACTCACTTCACAAGTTGTTTAGTTTCAGTAAAAAAGTGTAGCTGTAGAGATTTCTCAAGTCCAAATGTTCCTGAGGAAGGTAGTTCCAGTAATTCTGGGAAAGAAGCCAATCCTTTGGCTTTATATGTAAATATTTAAACAACATTATTTTTATATACATATATTTTATACACATATACGTATATATCTTTAGACTTCCAGACTTGCAAAACTGCAACAGAAAAAATAGGCAAGTTGACATACAGCTATTGTCTCTGCCTGAAACCATGCTAACTGACCATCAGAAACAAAATACAACGAAGATTTCAAGATAATTAAGTCACATCACCTTTGTATATTGGCCCACTCTAACAGAAGTGCTGAAAGAGCAGGAGTAGAAATTCAAAAGGTAGAAAGAGAAAGTCTCAAATTTCATCTCCTGAGCAGCAGCAAGAAAATAAGGCTCATCTATTTTAAATCTTTCAGAACCTAGATGGATACAAGTGCTCCTTCCACGGGTGTGTAATCTCCAGTTTTGGATGAGACAAAGCTTCACATTCCGAGCATTTTAGTGTTCTGACACCTGACAGTAAAGCTGCAACCTTATGTTTAGAAAGGTCACTGCAGCTTAAGGCTTAAATCAGGTCCATACCTCAAAAGGGATAACTTGGCAGAAAATGCAAGTAAAAGAATGGAAATGCATCTGGTGCTGAGATCTGGTGAATAAATAAAATGAGAAAAAATATATATATGAAGCTTTAAAATTGTTGAGGAGAGGGTTGATAAAATGAAGGAAGATGATTTAGTGAGAAAAGGTATCCAGTCAGGGCATATAATAAATTAATCAATCTATGAAAATAAAATTTACCACATGAATTCCACCTCTATCTATTCAGTAAGCAGAAAACACACCCTAGTACAAGGTACATGTGTGCAAATTCATAGCTACATGATTTAAAGAAATAAAATACTTATGAATACAATCCTTACATGTCTGTATGTGTAGCACACCCAGTGAGTTTTAGGAACGCACAAGTGCACATACATAAAAAAACCCACAGAAAATAGGACCAAGAGTAGGGCAAGCCTTTTAGAAAATATTTTACTGGCTTTATATAAAGCCTTCACCCAAAGTTTGAGGGGCTTTTGCAATCTTACATTTTTCTATTGCAAAATACACCTGCTTTCTTCTCTTTTTTCCCCCTAAACTAAATATTTCTTCCATCTAATGACTCTCTTTATTAGACAGCATCTGATTTGCATACATTTACATACAATTTAACTGCTAGCTTGTGAGAACAAAGAAATGGCTCTGTATTGCACTGAAGGACAATACTCAGAAAGGAAGGTATAAAACCAGCTAGCTCGGTGGCTGTATATTCTCTTTGTTTCAGAAATACTAGGAGTTTTAAACACACTACTTAAAGGGTGAAAAAGATTATTTCATCAAACAATGAAAAAAGATACAGTGCAGCTTCCTTTTAACGCATTCTCTCTCTGGCCTGGTTAATGGGATTTAAGGGTCCAATATTTCTTTGCTTTCTTCTGTTTCTTTTATTAGAACTGATGGATTTAATTCTGTCATATATTTTACTTCATATTTTATTCCTATAACAATCTGTGCTGAAGTTCAGCTCCAATGCTAATTCAATACTATCTTCCTTTCCTTGCAGTCAGCCTGGAATGCAACTGAACAATCTCTGATGGGCATGAAGTGCTCTGCCCTCAATGCCCAGTGCTAATGGATTTTAGAGAGAGTCTGCCAGGGTTTTACCTCGTGGCAACAAGTCTAGAGATAATGAAAACTTACCATGTAGCTGACTGGGAATCAACAGGAAGGGAAGCAGGGCTGAGCTCTGTTTGTGAGAACAGGGAGGGACTGTGGTCGGAGTAAATGCAGGATGTAAAGGATGCGTCAAGCCCTCTAGTTCCCTGAGGAGAGAGGGGAAAAAAAGAGGAGAAAATTATCTTTCAAGACCTTGCATGAAGGAAAACCTTTTAGAAACAGTTGTCAGGAACCCAAACACATGCCCTACCAAAAGCATGATACATTCAGCAAAGCATTTTTACCAAAGGCTCTGCAGCTGGGGTACCAGTTACTCAGGACAGCTACAAATCTAATCCACGTAGATTTGACATAAAAACCTTGCAGGAAAAAACATTTCAGGCTGCATGCTGCAGACGCCTACATCCTCTCATAGATGCAAAACCTAGGGATAGAGCGCAGTCTTCCCATTTGTCCTGCCTGCACAGCAGAGCTGCTAGCTTCACTTCTGACCTCTTCCCAGCATCAAACTCAATGACTTGTGCTCAGTGGGACAGAAAAATTAAAGAATCACCATTCAGTGGCACAGGGATGGGTGAAAGATGACCCAGTCACTCTGGTGGCATGTTCAAAAGGCCTGTCCTACAGGAATGTTACAAGAGAAACCTCTTCTGGTGTAAACAGACCTATTGCAATGGAATGGCATAGGACTAATCTTGGTAAAAAGCACTAGGCCAAGTCAGCCTGCACACAAAGCAGGTGTAGAATTCAGGACCCAGCAGTCATCTGCTCCATTTAGTTTGCCCCAGCCAGCCACGTGGCCTGGGGCACACTGGTTTTATGTGATCAGCACCAGGCCGAGGATTAATTCCATGGACACTCTCACACCAACATGAATGGCACAGCAGCACTGTAACTGACAGTACAGGAGCCACATCAAAAACTATACACACAAGAAACTTGTGCTGATACTGCCCTGATGTGACTCACTGGCACTCAAAACACATTATAGATTATTTTCAGATGCACATTTTAATTTAAAGCTGGCTGAAATGTTAATGAAGTTTTAGCTCTTTTTCAAAGGGGAAAATTCCCTGCTGCTTACAAAAATGTTTTCTTTTTTCTCCCCCCTCTGCCTCATTTGCTTCTATGTGACATATAGCAACCAAACCTCATAAAATAAATTAATCAAGCCTTCATATCATTTTCCCTTTCCAAGGGTGGAAAGGTTGAGGTGTGTGATCTTCAGCATTTCTGATGTGTACCAAAATGTAATAGAAAACAGTGGAGGAAAGAAATTCCAAAGTCATAGTTCCCCTGATTATCATATCCTATGCTCACAGCTGTATCATGCTGAAACTACTCAGTTATCATTTCCAGAACCTTACAAGTATGGCTGTGTTATGATGTAAACTGATTTTAACTGGAGCTGCCACAATCCCACCCCTCCCTCACCTCCTTCCTCTCCTTGTCACATGTCCCCAGGTCCATCCTAGAGCCAGGATTGCATAACTGCCTGTTTCAGGGAGCTTTCAGCTGAATGAAGGCTTCTTTCCCATGTGTTTTTAGCCACATAAAACCCTCGTTACAGCTAAAGATCCACGTGGGAAACTTGGGGGTTAAAGTTGGGGAGGCAGCAGAACTGTTCAAGTGGAGGAATAGAAACAGAGCAGCGTCAACACTAATTAGTTTAAGCTGCTGTGGGGCTACACCTTGTGATGTCTAGGGCTGCTTTGGTATGACACAGAGAAAGACTCTTTCCATACAGCTGGGAGCCAAACCAGTTACAACTTTATAGGTAAAAAAGACCCCACCTCACGCTAACCTAAATTAAACTGTTGGGCTATACAGATCATACAGAACAGATGCAGTCTGCCTCTGATGAAAACTAGCTTGAGATAATGGTGCACAGCTACAACTGCACCAAGGGTATTTTCCAAGTGGCAGGTTGAATTAGCTTCAAGTGACTTGCATTACAGTAACACTTCCCTGAGGCAACAAGGCAAAGTCCCACATTCAAATGGAAAGAATTGAGTATTCTTGCCAAAGGCAAATGATAAAGCCTGTGATTAAGAACCACTGTCACCAGAACATGGTGAAGCTCCTGAAAAATCTTTCAAAGACTTCAGAAAATACACCTGGAGATAAAGAGCAGGAATTTCCTTTACATCTCCACAGTTACCATAACACTTGTCTCTTTTGCTGCTTTGCAGAGAAGAAACGTCAATTCTATCCTGACTGGAAACTAACTTTGCAACCCTCAGTAGTTTTAAAGCCAGTCTGTCCAACAGAGGTTGTGCAGGATGGGTATCTGGATTTCAGCTGAATACAGAAGGCATTGAAGTTCCCTTCCTTGTGCTTCCCTGCTTGAGGGAACTAGAATATTTTATAGGCTACAAGAGAGATCCTTTGGTGGCAAGGAATCGCCTGACACCATCATCCACAATATCTTCAGGAGGAGTCACTAAGGAAGAGCAGTGTGGGTGCAGACACCTGATCTTCGCCTGTTTTCATCAGCTCAACAACCAATACCCACCTTTTCAGTATTTCAGCTAGAATTTGTATTGCCAAGTTACAACCAGGCCTCAAGGGCACGACACCAGACTAGGGATAAGAATTGGTGATTTTTTTTTGTTCAACAATAACAAAACAATGCTTTCCAGCATATGTGAGTCTCAAGCAATGACATTCACACTACTACTGTTTTTCATTCCAATCTTCGACACACTCTCAAGACGGCTGCATTTATTCAATCAAACCCAGACAGCTGTACAGGTTGTTACATAAACCTATACATGTTCAAGTTATGGAACCCCTAGACAAGAGGCTTGCCTGGTTTCCCCAACAGGAGATGCTCATTTTTCTTCAATTGCCTTTAAGGTACAGTTACCAGTACAAGCCATTTGCGCATATATTCTTCCTGTGGTGTCACTGAATAAATCTCTCTGCAAAATAACTGTCCATTAGAAAGCATACATACTTAAATATCCACATGATAACATATATGTGCAGACACACATAAAATACCTTGCCCAATAGCTGTTTGATTGAATTAATTTTACACTTTCCACATTACAACAGGTACCCACATTAGTTTTGACTGTCTTTAAAACAATGACAGGAATCTGCATTTTTAAATTATGCCAACATTTGAATACTTTCTATTCAAGTGCTCTTGATCAGTTGAAAAGTGTATTACCACAACACCAGCATCAAATTTCATCTTCTTTTTAACAATTCTTCTTGGAGCTTAAAGTAGGTTAAGCAAATTGTTCATCAGATTTTTCCCTTTCTTTTCTTTTGTTGTTATATACTCCACTGAAGCTGAAAGATGAAAATGTAAAAGCTGGTTTAAGCAGAAGAATAATTCAGTGGAAGGGAATGCCTGTTGCACTAAATTCAGTATTGGCATTAATCAAGTTCCACTTTTGTACATATGGGTGGGATTATCCCAAGGAACAAGGGGTGTTATTCTCTTTGCATTCAAATTATGGCAAAGAAGTCCAAGTTGAATCCATCAGCAGCATATTCAGACCATTTTTGCAATCCTTAGCAAGTTTAGACCATTTTTGAAAATCCTGCTCATTCCCCACCTGCCCAGAAAGTAGGCATAAATAAATAAACTTCCACCACCTTGTGTCCTGGAAGCAACATCCACAAGCTGCAGTTTGTACAGCTCTGTCAAGTTAAAGATCCTGCGAGTTTCTATTTAAATACAAATAATATTTCTGAAGTTAGTTCTTTCAAAGATTCACTTTGATTTGATAAATTATATTAAATACAATTTGTCTCAGCAGCATTTTAGAGCATGACAGCTAGAGCATGAGTAGGTAATTTTCACATGGAGCATACAATCTCCTCAGTTGTGTAGACAGCCTGGATTATGTATGCAGGCCCACACTCCCCGAGATAACAAAATTACCCAGCTTGCACTCCAAGCCAGTCAGAAACTGTGGAGTGGCAGAGAGCAAAGTCAAGCCCGAGCCAATCAGTCCTGCTAAGCAGCTGCTATCTCAGTTGCTTATTAGTTCACCAGTACACTGGCCACAACCAAAGGCTTCAGATGGGCTTACAGTATGCATAGAACAAAATTGTCTCTGCTTTCAGATACCACAGAAATGCAGTCATGAATGAAAACCATCAAAGGGTAGAGTTAGGAGAGAAACCTCTTTTAAATTAACTCAAAACATTATTTTTTGAACACTGAAGAGAAAATCCTTACTGTTGAATATTGTATAATAACAGAAGCATGCTGTTTGCTGGCAGAATGCTAAGTTTCATTTTCAGCAGAAAAAAAAAATCGTATAATAATTTTTCCTGATTTAGATGGGGTTTAGGTCGACCTTAGCTACATACAAATGAATGTTTTGTTCAAATTACAGGGTAATTTTAATTAGGACACCCTGCTAGACATCCTGTTGTTCTATTTAATGGACTTTCTCAATTATGAGAAGAAACACCTCCCCACCCGCCTGCGACTTAAAGTAAAAATTATGCTGAATAAATATACAAAGACAAGAATTATTATTCTGTATTAGATCCTTTTATTTCTGTTAATCTTTATTTGGCAACTGCTGTATCAAAAGGGCAGAGTTCAGAATCCCACACCCATTAAACACCTGTTTAAAAAACCACTTCAAGCACTGGAACCAGCCAAATATGTCCCAATTAAGCAGAAACGTTGGCACTGCTGTCTCGGGTAAGGAACACCCATTGCCATTTGCTCTCATTAGGTTAAACGGGTTTCTTGGGACACTGCTGAATTCCTGATTATGTGCATTGCAAATGGATGGAGAACACCAGAACAATAAAATTTAATTCAGCGTAGCCTTCTGTCCAGTTGTCGAGCATGGAATTTTGAGGAAAAGCAAAAAACCAAAGCTTTGGGGAGTGGACAAGAGTTACATGTTCTAAGTATTTATGAGACAGCTCATACTTCTTTCAAGAAACTACCTGGTCAATGTAACAGAAAGAATTGAGATTTCTTCTTGAAAATGCTCTCAGATTTAGAGCCTATTTAATTTTTGTTAGCATCTCCTCTGTATTTTACATTAGTTTGATTCGTTTACACATTTTTTTTGTTAGTTTGAAGTACAATACAGTCTCATTTTATATACACTTTAGTGTTAAATTGGTCACTGATTTCTTAACTTTGTATATTTATGATACAGTGATGGAAGGCAAAGCTCAGAAAATAAAAGATCTGTTTGTAGATCAGACACTGTACTGCAAGTTTTCCAAATATTTTTGTCAACTTAAACAAGTAAAGGTTCTTCTATAGAGACCAACTGCATGGCAAAAAGAAGAATCTTGCTTGTCACTCATTTAACCTCTTGACCCCTGTCAAGGATGTGGACATGCTCGCCAGTAAGTGACAAGTCAAGTGGTCTTTTACCAAATACTCAACAATACATTTCAGGGTGGTGCCACAAGACGGAATCAGAGTAGAGTGGTAGTGATTAAAAAGTATGTTTGAAATGGTTCTAATATCCATGCTCAATCCTCTATAATCCCACTTCATTATCAATTTATTAACTTCCTTTGTTGTCCTTTCTGTCACCCTCCTGTGCTAATATATCTTAGTTTGAAAAGCACTGTACTCCGTAGGCACGAAAAGCTATCATGCTTCACATAAAATCGATCAGTTATCTGCATCCAAGTAAGAGATATACAGTCTCTGAATGGATATCTTCAAATTAAATGTACAAAAAGCATGGTTCAGCACAATAAACACCACTTCATTCGTAACTCATCGTCAGGATGTTAGCAGACTGAAAAGAACATCTATATATTTTTCTCTTCGCTTATGCCAAACAGACGTCTTGAGAACATAAATCCTGCTGGTTCTCTACTACCTCTGGTACTTAGTGTAGAATTCACAATTATTTAGTGCCTGCATTTCTAAAGTAAACTTTAGTACGTGGGAAAAAAGCATTCTAGAAATAAAATATATCAGCTAGCACTTGCTGCTGACCTAAAACTGTATTTATTTTCAAGACAACTGTAAGAGTGGCAGATGCTTTCTTGCTCTGGCTGGCTACAAATGGTACTAAGAAATCCTAAGACAGACACCTGCATACTTACTCTTTGCTTGTTTCCCCCAGTCACTGTCCAAGTATTTTTACATGCAAACAATATTTTCTGATTTCCTATTGTTATTTAATTTGATATCCATAGGTGCTATATTCATTGTGTTCTCAATAAAAGTTTCCCTTCCATAACCCTACTGATCTCATCAAAGGATGCTAGGTGCTCAAAACATCTGAAAAAAATAAAATATTCCATATTTACTCTCTGTTATTTAGTCCACAAAAAGTATGGCTTATAGCGAAAATGTTTTAAAATGGTATCTCTAAAAATTGAGACCCACAGTCCTTGGCTATTTCTTAACTTAAGCCTTAGCAGCTTGCCCCTTAGAACTGGTGGCTGACATTTTATTCAGTAGATGATATCTGCAGCTTCAATACTTCCAGACTACAAAGAGTAGCAAACGTTATCATTACAAATGGATGTTTTTCTTGGTAGACATTTTGAGACTAACCAAAAGGGAATAGAAAAGAGAGAGAGTGGATTGGAAGAAAACAAAATAAGTCCACAAACAAACAAAACACTACAAATCACAACAGGACAAGAGAAAAATCAAGTGGTGACATAATCTTACTGGATTAGTAAAAACAATTCTCTTTTGATTGGAATACCATTTTTCTTTTTTCCTTTGTGGTTCCATCAGACAATTATTAAAATGTTTAGCTGCAACACTTTCACAGTTACAAGTTATACAAGGTAGTTTATTACAGTATCTAAGCCCACAATGAAATTTAAAAGGTAAAACCAGGAGTATTTTGTACTGTAAAAACAAATAAATAAAGGAAAAGATCTCCTGTATACTGCAAAAAACCCAAACCAAATTCATTCTATATGTTGAGACTGGCAGTTAATTTCCACTGATTGAAATCAGATTTTGAACCCCAGAGAAGTTGCCTTAAGTAACACCTTTCAAATGCCTGAACTGAACAAACCACAGAGAGCTGTGCATTAACGTGCACGCTGGAGCAGAGATGTAATATTCCACAGGAGAAGAGATTTTGCCTACATCTCAAATATCTACAGTCAAATCAAAACCTTTCACGATATGATATAAATGCAAGATATAGATTAAAAGGAGAGAAAGAGAGAGAGAGAGAAAACGAGAAAGAGAGAAAGCGAGAAAGAGAGAAAGAGAGAAAGAGAGAAAGAGAGAGAAAGAGAGAGAAAGAGAGAGAAAGAGAGAGAAAGAGAGAGAGAAACAGAAAGAGAGAGAGAAAGAAAGCGAGAAAGAGGGAGGGGAGGAAGGCAGGAAGGAAGGCAGGAAGGAAGGAAGGCAGGAAGGCAGGCAGGCAGGAAGGAAGGAAGGCAGGAAGGAAGGAAGGAAGGAAGGCAGGAAGGCAGGAAGGAAGGCAGGCAGGAAGG
>VWYI01020347.1:37016-58643 GCA_013399455.1 Anthoscopus minutus
AAGGAAGGAAGGAAGGAAGGAAGGAAGGAAGTTAGTTCAGAATCTGGAACACTTTGTGGAACTGAGTTTTAATTCCCCAAATAGCAATTTTTAAGGCTATTGCAGGAGGCAAGAGGACCCTCTCACCCCTGGAAATAAGTGGTAAAACCCAAAAAATGGAGGGGGGAGAGAGAGAGCAAAAGAGTAAGAAGTGAGGTGTGGGGCTAATACGAAAGATGAAGATGGCTGGAATTAAAAATCCAGATACATGCTTTATCTCTGGGGCATGGAGGGACAAAATAAAAGGGATGCACATAAACTTTATGCGCAAACTAAGGGGACGTCAGTGGAGGGATATATTAAAAAAATTAATGTTGCAATATGCCACCTTGTAATATTACATTGAAAACCACACCACTGTGTGTTGTTACTGTATTTGGCCAAGTGCACTACTGTGTTTAATTTGAACTTTGATTACAATAAATCACACGATACAGAGAGGCAACCAAGTGACTCATGGTCCCTTCTGAAATCTTACTATATTAAAAGTCTGACTGCAGTAGGAACACAGTAACCAAAATCTACATACACTACACCAGCGGAAGGGAGCAGAAGTATTGAACAGAACCTCCCAGGACAGGAGTCCTGTGTAACATTTGTTACACACAAAGAGCAGTAACTTTGCCGTGCCAGCAGTGAGACTCTTAGAGCAGCAGATAAATTTGGCGCTTCCTGCACCAGACACAGCAAACCATGGGCTGCTCAGTTTTCTAGGGAAGGCACAGACGCTCTGCACACCTGAGCATGATTAAGTCTTACTGCTTATGAAGAAGAGAGTCAGTGTTGGCAGTGCACTGGCTTGAAGGGGAGGGAGGCAGTTGGAGGGGAAGCATAAACCTGTTTCTGCTCACTACCAACAACATTATTGCAGGCACCAGTAATGAGGTGGCTAGGCTAGAAGGGGAAAGGGATATAGGAGCTGGAGTGCTTTATCAGCTCCAAGACCAATGCTGGTTTTGGCACTATTTTCACTCTAGTGAGTTACAAACAACAAAAAGCCCCAACCAAGCAGGTGTTAGCAATCTGAGAGACCACATGCCAGCTACAGCTGCTTCAAACTGATTCAATTACACCTGCCTGAATAGTCCCAGGACATTGAATCCACTGAAGGGGACCACAGGTAGAAGGAAGACTCAATACTAAGGGATCTTAACACTCCATTAATTTAAAGGAGAAGCCCTCCCAACTGAAATGGGAGGAGGGTATTCATATAAGGTCTGAACCATATGATCAGACTCAGACTAGGACAAGATGGAAGACAATATACTCGTGACACTGGGATACACAGTAAAAGCCCACTAGAAATAATGCCTCAAAATTTTCCTGAAGCAGTCCGACAGCACTGCCTTGTTTCCCAAAACACTGGGTGCAGTACATTTGCTTGAACATGCTCTTGGGATTGGGACTTCACTCCAAACCTTGTTTGTACAAAAAAGGGCCAAGCAGCTGGGAAATTCTGGAGTGTAGTGTGTCCTCATTAGCTTCCATCTGCCATCAGAACTGAGCTCATGGCAAGTTTGGCTAAGTCCTGGTGTTCTCAGGTCCAAATCTGGGTCAGTTTTAATTACACTATACAGAATTCAGTGTGCAGTTTTTAAATCCTTATTATACAGCGCAGAAGAACGGGCAGCTCTCCAACTAATCAATTTTTTAAAAGTACATATATAAAAATTTTAAACCAGGCTAGACAGACAGTGGGTGGAAGAGAAAAAAAAATGTATAAGTGAGTACAGGGGTTAGTTAAGAGAACTGTTAGCAAAAGTGGGTCACCAGCAAGTTCTGCTTTAAAACTTCAAAGGAAGGGGAAAAAGGAAAAAAAGTCTTCATTTTTTAAGACACTGAAACTGATGTGCAAGATGTATACAATTCATACTGCTTTTAGTATCAACACAGGTTACACACAATAATACTGCAGCCAGATTTTTATTAACAGGAAGATGGATTGTCTTGTGGCTGCAGGACCATAACAGGCCCTGGCTGGCCTATTCCCATACCTTTAACTGTGTCATTCCCAGGGTTTGGGAAGTCCTTTTCCTCAAGGGCAAAGCCTTTAGCCCACAGGTACATAAAAGGTGTGGTGGTTACAAGTACAGTTCAATGGTATTCTTGAAGGTGACAGGAAAATGCAGGATGTTAGTCTAAATCCTTACCTAGTTAATGTGTTTTGGATTACTTCAACTGCTATTTATTTCCTCTTTTTCTATGCCATCAAATAGCCATCAGTCAGGTCAGGACTTGAAAAGAGTTTTTCTTGCCAGGTTGCTGGCAAACAAAATCACAGAGGCACAAATAGCTGCATGTTTTTCACTGAACAGACACTCGGGATAGGATAGCACGCCAAATCTTATCTATGTAAATTGGGCTAAAATCTTCTTTCAAAGTCAACAACCAGAATCTGCCCTGCTTAGAATCTTTGTCAGATGCAAGGGAGCGAGTAGAAGTCTTCAGTGACAGCTACCGACATAAGGGTAGCTGCAAAATGGAGAGGGATGATCAAGGAGCAGAGTAAATAGCAATGGAATGATAGATGCTTATTAGATGAGCATAATATTCTGCCATCTCCTTACACAAAAACTACACCTTCAAAGATTTCCAACGTTTTTTAACCATTTCTAGGAAAAACTCCTGTTAAAAAAAGACACACCTTCCTGCACCTTGTTAGCATTGTCATGGTTTTAATTTTAGAATTACAACATAGCACAAACACGACAAAATCCTGCACTCTCCCTTGTACTTCTTCATTTGTTGGCTAATCCATACATCTCCAGCTACTGGATGAACCTAGCACATTCTGACACAGCATGAAATGCACTACTATTTCAGGATCAACAGAAGCTACAAGGCCAGAGTAACCACTCAATGCTCTTTATTTGAAAGGAAGCCTTTTCTTTATGGTAACCTCCCTCTCTAAGATGTGGCCTCTCATATCCAAAAATTCATTCATTTAACATATTACACAACAATCCAAGCAAAAATTAAAAACAAACTAAAAAAGCCTAAAACCTTACCACAGGAATATCACTATCTCAGGTATCCCCAACTTCTCCATTTCAATACCTAGTTCTCAAATGGAGGAGGTTTTTTTACCCATGCCACCTGACGGGTCTCAAGTGCTATCCCCAACTAGGCCCACTTGTATTCAAGGACACTTGAATAGGACAATTAGCTTCACTTCTCCAAATAATTGTCAATTTAGTTGAGCTTGAAGAAAAAAAAGCAAGCTGAAGCCACAAACAGACTGGGCAAGGTGACCTTCAGCTACTGAAGAAGAAAATTATCCCATGCAAATCTGTTTTCTGAGGGTCTGGTTTCTTAAGAGAAATTTCTGTTATGAAGTTTCAATGCAGATCAGTAGTGCAGCAAAAGGGAGCAGGAGAATGATAACACAGCAAACACAAGTAAATTTAGCCCAGACAGTATCACTGTAACAGAATGACATTCTGTAACAGAAGTGAAATTTCCGTGCTGAGAAGTAGATATTTTATCTTTTAAAGCACTGTAAACTGAAGTTAGGCATGTCTGATGGACTATCTGAAGACATGACCCACCAGTAACCAGACAGAATAGCCAAGCTGTGAACTACAAAGAAGAGTGGAATAACAATGCTATCTAGTGCTGCATGTCCTCTGAAACACTGACAATGAAATTCACTGATGGAACAGGGTGGCTACTTGGGAAGCCCAGGATGAGAGGACTATGTAGTTTGGAAGGAAAGTTCATCTTCTAATTAATTTTTCAGTGTTATGTCATGTATTGATGTTGCTTTATTAGATGCTTTTACATTCCTCTTTCTATGGCCTCTCTTCCTTTGCCTCTTCTTCCACTTGACATGTGTTAGAATAAAACAAGCCAGAAGGTAAAAGTCAAAGATGGCTAGCATTGTGTCCAAGCACTAAGGTGGATTTTTCCTAGGCTCTGAGTAAACTTAAGGACCACAAATATGACAACAGGTATTATTCACTACCTGCTGCAATGGTAGAACCCCAGAGTAGAAGGAACACTATCCTTTTAAGTGTCTTTACATATCAATGTCTAGACATGTGGAAGATGCGGTGTTGGAAAAAAGCTCTCCCTCACTCCCCTCTCAGAACAAATAACAAAAAAGCCACCACTAACAATAACAAAACCCAACAAGATGAGTGACTACAGGGTGAAAGGAGATGTTTTGCCCCTGCTCACAACTCTAAAGACAGACTTCTTTCTTTCCCTTCCTCTCTCTAAAATCATGTTTGGATGCAACCCAGCTTAAAGTCACTGTAACTCTTCTGTCTCCAGCTTACAATGCAGCCACTTTCAACTTGTCTACTGTCACCCTGACTGGTTCAAGATGTATCTGCTAGGCCCAAAGTCTCACCAGGGAGCCTATGGAAGAGGAGATTGTCTGGTATTTCCTGAACAATCCATGCTGTTCTTGCGTAGCAAAGCTCCCAGTGAAGCACATCATCTTGCTACAATTCTATTCATGAGGAAGCAGTGAAAGATGTGTCATGGCATATGAATGCAGATATCATCTATAGCAACAAGGCAAGGATGCCATTCAGAGACAGGGGACATTTTATTTTGCAGACTGTTAGAATCCAGGGATGTTAAAAACATAGGAGTACTTTACAGAATGAATTAAAACACGGTGGCCTCAAGTTAGAAATTAAAGAGAGAATCTTCTCAGATATATTCCAACTAGAATTTCAGGCTAATGTGTTTATCTTACTATACTTACATGTAGCATCTCCCATAATCCTCTTTTGGGGGTCTGTCCTTTCCACTGTATCAGCTGGAATACCTAAGACAACACTACGATTTATAAATGGAGTAAGTCTCTCAACCTTATTGTAATTGGCTGCAAGAGCTTTAAGTCATATCCTTAACATTTGAATGCCATTTTTCTATTGCACTTTATTTTTGAGTGGTTGTTTTTGGTGCTATACAGTTCACATAAAATGAAGCAGTAGATAAGAAAATGCAACACCTATTCTCATGTGTTTCATAAACAGTTGTTATTGCCAGCTAACAACATGTTCCAAACTGACAGAATGAGTCCTACAGATCTCATTTTTTTGAATTTTAGAAGCAGTGGAGCCATGTT
This sequence comes from Anthoscopus minutus, assembly GCA_013399455.1. Lineage (NCBI taxonomy): Eukaryota > Metazoa > Chordata > Aves > Passeriformes > Paridae > Anthoscopus > Anthoscopus minutus. The sequence goes on from VWYI01020347.1 coordinate 42,139, forward strand.
AAAAGGAATTTGCCAAATTACCTGCAGAGAAGGAGGAAACCTGCAATTTTCTCAATGCAGTGATGAGATGGTATCAAGAACAGTGCTTAACAAGACCAACCAAAGGGATCACAAATAGTTTCTTAAAGAATAATACTCCGGTATATTGTTCTTGAATAAAAACAGAGTTCCCACTAAAGGGATGGCAACTTTCAAGTTTTTTTAGTCCTGCCTGCCTGATAAAAGACAGCAAAAACACACAGCACACAGATCTATATACATATCTCAGTGTATTCCCTTAAATGATTTGACAGCCAAACTAAGGTCAGAAATGAATTCAGAAGGCCCTTTATGGTGAGACAGATTATAACCTAAGTTTAAAACAGAAAAGGAAATGACAACAGAAAAACATAGGGATGACCATGAAAAGAAAGTTTACAACATAACTGCTTTTGTACAGCAATATGAGATAAACACCAATTATCACAATTTTCTAGATGAGGAAACAAAAAACTCTGATCACAAAATAAATCAAGGGACTCATGTTGAATGTACATGATTTATGTCATACTCTGGTTTCTATTAATTTTATCACATTTACCTTCAGTACCTAACAACTAATGCTTTCTATATTCAGATAAAGAAGATAACAACAACAGCTAAGCAATGAAGTGTGCATTTGGAGCATGGTTCAAATGAAAACCTACCATGCCCACATCACATACCTCTGCAGATCAGCAGACAGGCTCAAAAGCTCAAAGGCTATAGTCTTTGGCTATAGCCAGGGCAGTTACCCACTGCACTGTGAGCAGGACAAATGAAAAGTCTTGCTGCCTTGCACTAAATCTTTCCAGTTGCTGGCAAACCACTGGCCAGGCACTTTCTGAGCAAGTAGTTATATATGTTATACATACATATATGTACATATGTATTTGTTACATTATCTTTTCATTATGTGGTCCTTGATATTTTTTTTTACATGAGAGTACCTACTTTCCTTAGTAGCCTAAGTAGTAAGTAAGCAGTAGTTTCCTTCTGCTTTTCTTCATCTTGGGATAATGACTTCCATTGTCAATATTAGCACTGTGTCTAAAGGAGATTTTCTAGAGCTGCAGAAAAGAGATCAGTCTATAGATCACTCCTTCTTGGTTAAAACTGCACAGAGTGTAAACAGATCTCAAGACAATGGCAGATATGTTCCCATCTCATGATGTAGATTTCAACAGACTGTAAGGATGCTGTAGCTTTGTGGTTTGTTTAACTAGATTTATTACATACTAACTCCTTTTGCAAGAGCAAAGAGATGCTTTATTGAGCCAAGAGGCACAAACTGAGTAGATACGAAGATGAAATGGTCTGAATTTGCCAGTCAAACACTTTGACTGCATCTGCTGCTTGGATGCTGCCTAAATAGGCCAAGATCAAGGTTTTAAGGATTGATTTGATCCTGATCCCTCAAAGTAAACAAGACCCAGAAATCAAAGCTCATAGTAAAATTTAAAATTATCCAATGAAGTCATCTGCTATTTCCCCACCATAATGCACACATAATGTATGCATGTATCTGTGTGTACGCTTTCACACTCAAATTCATCTTATCCCCTGCACTTCAACGTTCCACCACAGCAAATACACTCCAAAAGAACAAAATTGCTGGAGGAAAATAGCATCCAGAGAGCCTGTGTGCCACCGTTCCTCATTTCTAATCAGAAAGCACCAATTCATACCTCCTTACCTCACCTCCCTGCCCCTTTTACCAACGAGGAACTCACCTTACATCCCTATAATGCTCTCCTTGGCCAAGTCTGCAACCCCAGGCAACCCAGCCTCGCTGCAGGCAGCAAAGGCATCGAGCTCAGCTCAGAGTTTGACATGCTTGGTGCATGTCACATAACACAAGCAACCTGCTAACGAGCTGCTATGTGCTCTCTCAAAGTCACAGCTGCCAGCAACAATTGAGCAAGTGCAGCCTAGCTTTTCAGAATTCCTGCCTGTTGCCCAGGAACCACACAAAGCACTGGAGATTTTAAACAGGTGCAAACAGTGCTTTTCTCCCATGTCAGACTGCACAGCCCCTGCAACAGCAATACAAAAAGAACCAGAAAGCCGGAAATGAACTTCCAAAACGCGATCAGAATTCCTTCCTACTGATAACGCAACACTTTGATGACCTGCGAAAAAAAGGTTGTACATAGCACTATAAACAGAAGCAGGAAGGCTTGGTCAGAGTTGCCTTCACGAAACCTGCTTATCCCAGAAATATGTAACTGTATTATAGTTCTAGTTACACATTTTTTTTTAATTTGGCAGTGTTTCTCACCTGCAAAATATTTTGTTAATTTAAGAGGAAGCATTTCTGAACAAGCAGTGATTCAGAACACGTAATGAGCACCAAAAAGAAATGAAAAGGGTGTATTTTAAAGCTTACTTTTATACTAATTTGATAGCTGCATAGGATTTTTTAATGCACAAAACTGTCTTTCAAGTAATTGTCTTAAAAAACACAATACAAATCACGTACGTTATCTAATTGTGTGTATGTACAGAAATTCTACATGTACCATCTGTCTACAGCTCATTGCTTAACACTATAACCTTGTACATACACAGCTCAGTGCATAGGTGGTACCGTAGGTAAACACAAATTGTATCTCCTGAACTGAAAATCTGTGAGTCAACTTTTAAGAGGCTCATTAGAAAAGACAGTACTAACTCCAGAATGGTTTGTTTTGTCAATATTGCCTACGCTGTGTTAAGGTCATTAGCATGAGTTTGTCATTAGCCACATTGCCACGCTGGTAATCAGGCAAATTCCTGTTAATTTCAGGCAGAATCTTCGCCTGAATTGGAAGGGAGCAGGAACTGGTTAAGGCCATTAACCAGTTAGCCACTGAGATCTGGCATTCTCATGCAGGATCAGCTGCTCTACTTTATAGTGCTCTACAAGCCCACTCACAAGCCCAGGAACAGGTCAAGCCTTGAGCAAGGCTCTTCTGCTGTTCCTTCAGAAATGTAATGTTACAACGCTGACATGCATGCTAAGGGCTTCTGCCTAAACTGAAAGCACTCAGATAGGTTTTACCTTCCCTTTTGGATCCAGCTTTTCACTTGGATGTGAGGCTGAAAAGGCTAAAGGGTTCTCTTGTACAGACGCCAACAAAAACAAAGGTAAACTTAGAATTTTCATTAACTGTAAATTACAAGAGCAAACAGAAATAAGGATTGATGTGAGCAACAGGGAATGCTAAAGCTTCACCAAATGTAATGTGTAATGCTTCAACCCAAACATATTTTGGGATGACTGCCAAGAAGATGGGTATAAATGTGGGAGGCTTAGTAGAGTACAGTTTGAGCTAAAATGTGTAAAGTTTTCACTTGTGCTAAGGAAACATTCGTAGCTAGGTAAAAACAAGGCCTTATGAAAAATCCAATTTTACATCTAATCTAAATTTCCCTGGGCAAAGCAACTGCTCTCTTCCTAAACTGATCCTGAGATAGCTGGCGGTAGCATATAATTATTGTGGATAGTATTGCCATGGGCTAGGCACTAGCTGAATATTGTAAATTCTAGAGCTGTCTTATCCAGCATTATATGATTCAATGTACTCATCTAGACATGAACTGGAATTACTCATCATGATGCTTTTGTCATTTGGTGGTCCAATGACATCTGCAAACCAGGAAACAAAAGCATTGGCTCTGTCTAATAAGCTTTCTTGTGCTATCTTAGCTTATACTGTTATACCTTAGCTCTTCTGATCTAGAGAGTCTTAGTGGTGAAGGATAAAATATCCTAATCATCAGAGTTTCTCCAGTGAAGAATTTTTACAGTATCCTACATGTTGTTTGGGCTGTAGGGGAAAGGGCATTAAAAAACCCAAATAAGGTTTGCTTATCTACTGTCAGAGCTGTTCTCAACAGTGAGAGTAGGAGGTTCTTCCAGCTCTACTAGAAGACTAGCTCATGAACCAAGATTTAAGTTTTCTTCCAGTGAGATAAACTATGAATAATTCTAGTAAAGGCAAGAGACTAGAGAGTAGAAGGCTATAAATGCCATAGAAATTTTCAACACAGGCTCATTTCTCAGCTTTTCTAAAGCTATTTTCTTCTTCAGTTGATAGACCAATTATTTCAGGGAAAAAAAATCAGTGCTAGTAAAGCTTTTTACCTATTTTTTCTGCATAGACTTCAGACAGCTTATATAGTAATGAAGGTCCAAGAATGCATTTTACTGGCTATCACTTCAGCTTTATTTATCTGATTAGTTCCAAAATATTTAGACAGGAACACAAGTTATTTCATGTTTCTCCACATTAAGAGCAGGGTATATCCTTCCCTCTGTGCCTGAGATGATGCATTTCTTAGGTTTTCCAGATCTGCAGCTGACAGATACCGACAAGCTTTGGATTCCCCTTTATGTAGCTCCCCTTTATGCACCTTCCACCATATGGAAGTAAGAAGTTCCTACTGGAACACGGTACAGGAATCATACTAACAATAATAAATGCACATCCCAATACTTGGGAAATAAACATGACCCTCTGATAAAGAGGTGGTTACAAAAGGAACTTATGCGATCTAAAAGCGAAAAATCTGAAAAGATACCACCTATTCATTAAATTTTTCCACATGCAGATCTGTTCAGCAGGGAGGGCTGAGTATCCCTAGAAATGTATGTACATAATGCTACTTGTCACTGTATGTAATAACACAGCCTCTAGTGGCAGGGGAAACTGTGTCCTTCCATTCACTGGAAAGTGTCTTCCCTAAGGCTAACATTGGCATGAGAATGATGAGAGCATTTAGGAAGGACTCAAATGTAAATGCAGTTCAGATTTGTTTCTAATGGTTTAGTAGCAGGAGAAGACATTTCTTAGATTGTCCAAGAACTGAAAGCACCCTACAGAAGTGTGCAATAAAGTTTAATGACAAGAGTGATTCAACAAACTCTCTTTAAACTCTAAGTAAGGATCCTTGACATTATGGAACAGGCCAAGATTCACTATTTTGGCAACGACTGTAGGATGATGCTATGCTTTCTGTAAAGTTAAACTTTGCTTCAAATTACATCAAGTGTGTGCACCTCAGCAAAGCTTTGAGGATCCTGAAAAAAGAGTGTATCCTTTCCTTCAGTGACTTCTGTAAAATAAGAAACTGGGTTAACCACAGTCTTCACTGGTGCCAGCCAGACCACAAAGTGTAGCATCAACACCATTCTTGTAAGGTAAAAGCTATTGTAATTTTAAAATAATATCAATTATACATTGTGCCCCAGAAGTACTATAACCTGACTTCAAATTTCTTACAAACTATGTCTTCTTGCACTCCTACATAATACTAGAATAAGAAACATTAAATTAATTTCTAGGAGATATTTACAAAACTCTGGGATATTCTAAGCAGATACAAGCTAATATTATTATTCTGAATAGCAGTACAAGCTGCCCTCCATCCACAGCATCATGCAGGCTGTCATTTTTGTAGTTAGAACGCATTTTGCAGCAAGACTTAACTGTTCTTTCAAGTGCACTGTACTGTTAGTTGTTGTCACAATTATTTATAACTGGGGACATCTATCTCCTACTAACCTTCTGTTCTGGTCCAATATACAGGAAGCAAATCTTGAAGCATTAAAGTACATTTATATGAATTTAAACTCAGTTTTTCTTAGCTAGATTCTGCCCTCTGGTTTTGATTCTAATCCCAGGCAAGTCAAAGATGACATTCAGTCTTCCACACTATTGTGGGTCTGTGTGTATGAAAATTTCATTTTGATGAGAGGTCAGGATAAACGAAGAAGATGTTCAGCTAAAGAAAAGTTTTCAAAGAGACTTGTAAACACGAGACCATGAGTTGTATTTCTTTTTAAAGTGTATCAAAAAGGTACTGTAGCATTCTTTAACACAGAGAAGCAGCATGAGAATAGTGCATGAAACACTCAATGCCAAGAAAGAATCCATCCCTATTTTAGCCATGAATTACCGTACAACCTTGAGAAAATTACTTAACTGTTCCATGTTTCAGTTTTCCCATCAATCAAATGGAGACAATGATAATTTGTAAAACCACTACAATATTCTTTTGAAAATGCATATAATTTGGGAACTTGTAAAGCACATGCAATTTATAAAAAAACTCACTGGGAATACAAGAATAAATATTGCTTTAAACATTTGTTGCAATATTTTAATACAACTCATACCTTTCCTATAAGTACTTTACAATATTCTCAAGAGTTTATATGTACTGTTTACAATTATCAGCATATGGGATTTGAAGATACTACATGCTTTAAGTTTAAACTTACAACTGTTGGTTGAAACACAAATATTTTCAAGGACTTCAGTAAGAGATAGACTGGGTCCTGTATTTTTTCCCTAAGACAAGCAACAGTCCTCCATCTGAGGTAGCACTGGATTCTTTGAAACCCACAATAGCCAGCAAACTAAAAGAAGAAGAGGTTAACACTGTGTCCTGCCTCCCCAGCAGTCTTTTCAGCACCTACATGATACAGACACCACAGAACACTCACTCTGACTTTGAAGTGCAGGAAAATATATTGTGGTAAAAGACTTAGTGTCATTCAAAGCATCCTTTGAAACTTCTTTAAAAACTGAGCTTTGTATCTGGAGAGGTTTTAATGATTATTTTATTTTTCTGTACTGCACAGAATGGAAAATTCATTACATGTCTAAAACTCAACAAACTTCGCAGGATTTAGATATCCAAATACCTCTACATCTGAAAGTTTATCCTGCTTAAATATGTATTTGTAGGGTGTGATCCCAAAGTGACTGGGCATAATACTGCAGATCCAATTCCAAGTCATTAATCAGTTTGTTACATTTTTAAGGCAGGTATTTCAGTGCAGAAACTTTGTTTTACAAGACTGGATCACAGAGTTTCTCAAATAACCTACATTACGGATGGGATCAAGCATGGAAACTGCCATGCCCAAAAGATTATATTCTCTGGACATTTTTAAGATTATATTCTCTGAACATTGTTAACAATCAAAAACAAGATATTAGAACTGGGGATGCCTCACAAGTTTAGACAGCACTCATCATAAACCAAATGCTACAATAATTGTGTTACTGAGGGAGAAAAAAGTTGGGGAGATTCTACAGCCATTTCATCTTTAGTAAGTATTTCATTCACTGATTTTGTAATACAGAGAAGAGAATTTCTATCCTTCAAGTCATTCAATCATATTTATAGCAGATAAAAATTTACCAGTATTACATTAGGTACAGTCACCTGATCTCCAAGTAAAAGAATTACATATGTAATTGAATACAAAGGCAGGAAACTGGATTTTTTTATTCTTATCAAGATTAACATAATACTTGAATGCGAACAGGACAGCAAGATAAGAATTACAAAAGGCATAAAATTCCTTCCATTTTTAGGCATGATTAAAAAAGCAACAACAGAAATATAGGCAAAAGGGAAAAAACCATGGTCACCCAAATTAAAATTATGTTGAAAAATATATATGGCCCAGAATCTGTGTAGACCTCTGAAGAGAGATTGCCAGCTAGAAGAACAGGAGTGATGTAGGATGCTCGCAGATATTTAAGAGCACAGAGCGTGGAACAGAGTGCAAGAGCACAAATGTGCCCGCAGAGGCTGTGCTAGAGATTCAAATATCTCCAGCTCAAGTGACTAATGTGTATGTGCAAAGAGACAACCACTTCAAGCAGAACTTTTTACTGATTAGGTCACTCCCATAAATCTCAATATGTTCCCTGCCATATTGGCAGCCTGTCCTTTTTTTCCTTTTAACTGTGGGCCAGATCCTCAGCTGGTATAAGTTGGCATCGCATTTTGTTGCCTTCAGTGGAGCTAAGCCAATTGATGCCATCTGAGCATCTGATACTATATTTCTGTAGCAGTTAAAAAATGATACAGTGGCATTAATTACTACATAGTCATGTCTCATAACCTCATGGCAGGGGTGGAAAGACTTCTCATTTATAGTCACCAGTCAACATACAGTGTGGAAGGGTCAATTGGTCATTCCATGCTCAGTTTGATGGCTATAAAGCTACTAGTCATTCCAAACACAGGAAAAGCCACTTTTCATTTTCCTGTGTCACTTAAATACTTACATTTTGTTAACTCACAGGCATGTAGTAGCTACTCTATGTTCTTAAAGCACCATAATCAAAATACTGCATCAAAAATGTAATGTATCTGACATGCAGAAGAACAGGCAACTGGAGCAGACAAAAATTCATTTGACTGAACAGCCCAAGTCCCACTGACAACAGTAGATGCTAAGGGAAAGAAGGGTAAGAACAATTTCATCTGTAAGCATTCTTCTACAGCCTAACTGCACATCAGAGATGCAGACACAGAAAGTCTCCAGTTTTGATAAGAGAGAAAGTGTTCAGGTTTTTTTTTTGTTTCAGCAAAAGCAGAAAGGATTAATTATGGACAAATGCATTTAGTTTGGACTATCTCTTACAATGACCTGATATTCATACTTTATACCTTTTTTGTAAAAGGTCCATATGTTCCATTTCACTGCAGAAGGAAATAATCTTAACAGAAAATTGCGACACCCAAATAAAATCCTTTTTCTCCAATGAAATAACATTTCCTGCTTTCTACCCAACACAAAAATAAGCGTAAGCTGGGACTCCAAAGAACCAAAGTGGGCTCGGACACTTGGATACTCAGTAGAAGCAGTGATCACATTTTAGATGCAGTGAAATGTTCACTAACCCATATGGGTTATTAAGGGTTATTGTCTGTGTATTTGAGGGAGGGGTAAATGGGGAGTTAGTCAGTGGCACTTAATCTATTTTGGCCTGCCTTCATTTGCATTCTTTGCCCTTCCCAGTATTTCCTCTCATATATAATTATCTCCTCAGCTCCCAAGTTATTTTGTTTTAAGCACTTCATAGCCCTTGGACACTCAACATTGAGATCTTACTGAACATTAAACATGCAGATTGCTATCTTTGTCTTTAAATGGGTACTAACCTGTCAGACAAAAAACTTAACTCTCCCCCTACTTATTAGAATTTGCATGTTAAAGCAACATGCACATTCCTAACAGGGTTCCAAAGCAGATTCATTCTACAGATAAATATATAATCAATGGCCTTAGGTTGGCTGAAGCCTGTGTCCCAAAATACAGAGGGTTTGCTATGGATATAATGTAATTATCCAACAACAAGTGAAGGCCAAAACATGGGAAGATAAACCCATGACTAGCTTCAAGAGGTATTACTTGTGTATGGACAATGAAATTGAGGGCTTTAGCCACAAAAGAGCAGAAATACTGAAAAACAGGAACAGAACAGGGGGAAGGATAAGAATAAACAGGAAAATGAATTGGAAGCAGGAGAAGCAAGGAACTGCAGGTTTCAAAACACACTAGTATTTAACATGCCAAAAGAAGTAACTGAATCTACTGATATCTACTAGGAAAATGCCAAGATGCTGGCAAAGTGTTCTCTCAGCCACAGATTTTTGCTGTTAGACTCTAATATGACAAGCTCTACTACTGTCATTCTAGAAAGCATTCCACTGGGAACAACTTCAGAAGGAGAAATCATGGACTTTCTCTCAGACCTGAGTGTATCTGAATAAAAGTTTGAAACCTATTAAATACCCTGCAGAAAATGGAAGAGTATTTAAAACAGACACATTCTGCCTAACTCAAATAAATTTAAACCAGTTGATTAAGAATATGAATTAAATTCATACAAAAAGGATCATCTATCTTTTAAAGCTTGGCCTCCTACTTCTATATTGTCCTTGGTATAAATATGTCCATGTTCAGTCATTTTGTCTTAAGTCAGTCATCAGGATCCTGCTGACCTGATATTGATGAGAAGGAAAATGATAATCTTCAAATACTTCATTCAACTATTATTTAAGAAATATTATTACTTAAAGGAGACACTCCCTTCATAAAAGAATGCTCATAAAAATATATGCCCTAATTAAAAAAAAAAAAAATTCTGTGTCTAAATTTTATAACAATATGCAAGTGTGTTCAGTCATCCTTACCACAGGGGAAGAAAGTAAGTAGGAATTTCTGCCTGACAGAAACCCTGCAAGTGACAAAGCTCCTAATTTTGACTTCAGTGTAAATTTTGCCTCAGTATGAATTCACAGTGTTTGGCCTAAGCTTTGCAGAGTTGACTGGATTTCAAGTTTGTTATTACTTAGATAATTGTTTTGCTAGAAGCTTAAGAGCTCTTAGAAGAACTGGAGGGGATGAGTTTGACAAGAGATCAAAGAGATCAGTTACTATTGTGTCTGCTGGACATTAAGTGTCCAGTGGACACCAGCTGGCTGGGCAGAAAATGGGGATTAACACAGTTTCATTTTAGAATACTAACATACAAAGCAGAATAATTTTTTTCTTCCCAAAACACATGCTTGGAATTTGTATTCTCATTTTTTATGTAATGGAGTTTTCCTAATATTTATTGTTTATAAGAAATACTTGTTTGCAATGTTTCCCTATAAAGTTCATATACCCAATTTCAATTTCTAATAAAAAAAATGCAGATGTTACTAATAGACAAAATGCTGTAATGCTTGCCCAAGATTTAGGTCGTCCGCTGTTACAGACACAATGTGATTAAAACTCTCCATGATATTTAGCTGGTCAATCTGGAGAAGTCTGGCCAGGAACCTTGATCAGAAACAGAAACTTAAAGTCTATGCAGCCTCATGTCTCAAGTCTGTTTTTCTGTTTTCTACACATTGACCCTTTTTTCTTTCCTTAGCAAAGGAAGGGAACCAGGAAAAAAAGAAATAAACCCATAAAAGAATTGTTCTAAATCTCTCTGAAGAAGCAGCACAACAAATAGATCCTCAGATTGAATCCCAGCTGAAAGGTCCTTGCTGCAGTTGTGTAGTCCTAAACAAGAGAAGTGATGCAAGCATATATATATTTTTTTAATGTTGGAAAAAACTGGCCTTTAAATTTGTATTTACTCCAGTAAATTGCCCTTACTTTAACCTGTGATTTCACTAGCTAGCAATAATTTTGCACTGTTGCTCAGAGGACATCTCTCTGCTTTGCTAAGTACCTGTTATAATGTGTACATCACTGCAGAATTTAGCTACGTAAATTTTGAAAGCAATGTTCAGCTCTGAAATAATTTTGAAATATTTCTTCAAATTCATTGCTGTCAAAACTCAATGAAACTGCAAAAAGCATACAAAGATAACATCTATAAACACTGCAGCTGGCTACACAAAAAGCTGCAAAGAGTAAGGGTTGCCAGAGCAGGAAAACACTGTTAATTACCAAGCATTGTTTCTTGAAGCATCATACCCATACCTGGGAACTATAAATTCCTACCTATAGATAATATCAATATCACAGGGGTAAGTATCTCTAGAAAAAAAAAGAGAGACCTAAAAAGATAAATTAAACAAATTAACAAACAAACAAGGTACTACTTGCTTAGAACCTATCTGCAGATGTTCACCTAACAACTTCACTTCTCCCTCCCCTTCTTTCAGCAGAATATGGTGCTGTAAGAATCACAAAGATTGAGTTCCTTTTTATAAAAATTTAAAGGCTAACACTCAGTAGAAACCAATAATAATTTTGTGTTAAAATATCAACATAATAAGAACACCTATATGATGGGAGATTTCCACCTTACATATTAAATACTAGTGTATTCAAGCTTCTCCTATGTTTGTGGCTTGGGCAATGCTCTGCTCAGGAAACTCAGGATAAAATCTCTCCTCAGATTATTCTGGTGTGAGCTAGCCCAACAAAACGGACTTTTATTCTATTATTATTTTATTTAGCCATTCTGATATGGCTAAACCAAAAAAGTACTCTGGACAGATATATAAGGAAAACAGAAAATACCCCAAAAACATCAATCACATCATTATGTATTCAAATTTAAAGTATTTACAGGATTAACAGCAGTAACAGCGTGGACACAATAACACACAGTATGGCCTCATCCTGAAAGCCTCTCATCTGAACAATCCTAAGTGTATGCAGCAATTATTAAGTGCAGAAAACTGAAATTTGTGAGGAAACAGATCAAAAAGCCGAAGCACAGAACAGCAATGTGACTCACCTGAAATTCTACAGAAAACAAATAGAAATTCATAAATTAAACTGATTCTGACTTTTAATCTTGTCTGTGGGACTCAAGATCTCTCCCATGAGAATAAGTATAACAAGGCAAAAATAAAATCCTACCTTGACATTTTATTATATTTCTATAGTTGTCTCAATATACCAGATCAATTGCATTTGAAAATGCAGCTATTAAACCATAAGTAGACCATCTTTGGAGCCTTTGTTTGTCAATTGCATCAAACAACAATTCTTCTGCAGACAAGAAATCAGACTGTATTTTTACAATAATTGCAAGTCATTTCTAGGAGAAAGAGGTAGCAACAATACCCAAGGAAAAGAAATAACACACTTCTGTGCTTTCCCATCAAACCCGACAGTGGTAGGGGTTTAAATCAGTCAGAGGCAGCTACGCATGAGAGATTGCACTCTGCAGGCTCTATCAGTCAGGAGTCAAGGATACACGTCCATGATTTATCATACTTCTCATGGTAATTAGCTAGAATGCCATTTTGCTTCCAGTAGCATCACTCAACTTTCTTTTTTTAATTTGGTCTTTTTTCTGCAAATGAATTTACATATTTCTCAGTCTCTCATCCCTTACTATGTTTTATTTATGAATATAGGCCTTGCTGATGGTAACTTCAATATGAAGAAAGTAGTAATTAGTGTACCTATCTGCTAAGTTACTCCCTTTCTCACAATGTCTGCAGAGAAGTTTAAGGTAAGTAACGGTTTACAGTCAATATTAGGTTTAATTATGCTTAATGAGGAGAACTATCTCTGTTTCATAACTGCACCTAGGTGTGTAGCTTCTATATGAGTTTTTCTCCCAACCTCATTCCACACTGTTAATAGTGCCACTGTGCAGGGTACTTGTGGTGCTTTACTCTGCAAAACTTCTCCAGGAGTGCCAAGCGAGGCACCTGTTACAATATATGTTCAGAGGGAGCAGAATGGCCTCAAAACAATGACAGCTTTGTGTAAGGAAAATGTTCTACCATCTCATCTTTAGTGGATGCAGTGCACCAGAGAAAAGAAGTGGAAACCCCAAAAAGGCCCACAGACATTCCTCAAGACCCTCCTCTTAAAAAGTAAAGTAAAATAAAATATAAAATATAAAATAAATAAATTAAAATAAAGTAAAATATTTGTTCTTGGTTTTCAGAGATCATCTACTTGAATATTTCCTGTAGCAGTTACTGTGATCTTTTACCTCATTGAAAGCTGTGTTAAGAATCAATACCCTGAAGTTGAACAAATGAATGAAGACTTCTAGTTGTATTTCATGAGCATATGTCTTCCACAAATGAAGAGATTCTATAGGCAACCAAAGATGATACCAATGTTGTCTTAGAACTCCATACCAGCAAGAGGTCAAAAGCAAAGCCTCAGATTGAAACTCAGTTCTACTTAAACAGCTGTTTTTAGCATCCCTGCAATGTTGTTACTTCAGTCAGTCTTCCTAATGTGAAGATCTAAATTTGATTTTACTTCAGTACTTTTGCCATAACATTTTCCTTTGTGATTTCATGTATAATCCCCTTAAGAAACTCATGCAAGGGGAATTTTTTTATACATATTTATAACTACCTATGAAAAATGTACCTTCCAAAATCTTTGATTCCCTAGGATGCATAGATTTAGGGGGTTTTGTGTGTGTGCACAAGGGACCAAGTTTGCAGAAGTGCTGAAAAACAAAGCTGTTTGATTTCCAATAGGAAATGGAAGTGGAACACAGAGAGAAATTGTTCTACAAATGAAGGGACACTTCATTTGATTTTTTCACAGCAGTAAGAAGTGAGTTCTGCATTTCGATCATATCAGAGAAATGTGACATTTCCTCAGACATAGCTTAGGGGTTTTCTTTTTCTTTTTTTTTTTTTTTTTAATGCCCTAGTGAGCACTCTGCATGAGTCCAAAGATTCCCTCCTTATTTTTGCCATTGGCAAGACTTCAAGAAAAAATACTTCTAGTTAGAAAATTGATCAAAAAAGTAGGAAAAACTTCTGCTATATCAGGCTTTTTGTTTTTAAAAAAACTACCCATTTTACAATTACTTGACTGTCAAAATAGAAGTAAAGTAAGATTTTATTTAAAGGCTAGACTCTAATTCTGCAAGCTATATCCACATCAACTGTATGTAGCTTTGACTGTACTGGTTTCAAAATTTAAGCTCAAGGCTTATATGTATTTTTCTTATAATATGCCAAACTAACACTAACACTCATATTACGCATGTTAAGGAAAAGGTTTCTAAAGAAGAAGTGTGATTTTTTAACAGATGTTTTTCCCTCTAAACACCATGTTCCAGAAAATGTGATCTGAAAATGCAAGTACAACTTTAACTACTATGTAAAACTGTTAATAGGTACATAAGAAGAAAGAAAAGATACCTGTTTTCAAAGTAACAATATGTTCTTCCTTTTGCCATTGGAGATATCAATATTCAGGTAAACATGGATTTCATTATGTGATGGAGATTACTTACAGGCACATATATTCCTCAGAAAATTGATAAGATTTTGTATCCAAGAAGAGTGCAGAAGAGGTCATGTCACTTCTGAAATACCAAGTCCAGCATCTAGCTTAATTTAATGATTTAAAACAATACAGAATGACTCTGAGTATCTGAAAAATTTAAATAAGTCATCATTTCAAGGCTAGATTACAGAAACTCTAATTGGAGAATGAAAACAGCACTTAATACAACTGCTCAACAGTAAGAGAGGGCATATTCAAGTTACTTCTCACCTGCTGTTGCCTTTCTGTATTGACATAAACATATCTTGGGCAACTGAACATTAATCTATTTTAGTAAAGCACAGTCCTAGGGTTAGAGATGACAGGATCACCTGCAGGTCATGGATGTTTAGTGTACAAACACAAGCAACTCTCTCCTCAAAAATCCACAGGCAGCTCTCCAAACAATAGGAAGAAGATCTCCCTGAGAGATAGATGGATGCGGGAATTTTACAAAAATCTGTGCAGCTCTCCTCCTCAGAAAAAGTGTTTGGGAAAAAAGTTCCACACTTTTCTGCAAAGCCTGAGAGGATGCTGGGCTTGCTTACTTGGATCAATACGGGTAATAGATTTTTCACACTGCAATGTTTCCTCCACATATCTATCTGCTCAGAGTCACCAATTATAATAAAGAATAGTGGGAAGATGAAGATTTTTAAACTAATTGCAAAATAACCAAAGAAAAGCTGTTTCTCAAACATGAAGAGTTTGCTTAATGAAACTATTTTTCCCAAGATCTAGAGAGGTTCAGTTACCCCTAAATGAATGAATCTCTGCTGCAGTGTAATACCTTGGCAAAGAGAAAGACAACTTTCTTTTGATGACCTCTGAAGTAATGATAAGAGCCTCCAGTCTTGGAGGAGGAGATAACCTCAGAGTCACTCGGTCTGGTGGCCTCTGGAATCTCAAGGAAGCTTAAAGTTTATATGGAAACGGTGCATCTCATGTTTATAGCCCAGCTAGGCAGGTGGGATTGGAACATTGTGTTTTAGCCATGTACCAAACTGTTAAAATGTAACTTACAAGAGAACACTTAGACAGAGATACTGATATCTTAGGGCAGTCCCATCTCATTAAAAAAAAAACAAAAACAAATATCAAAATGTGCCTATAAACATAATTGCAAAGATATTTTAATTCAGAGGAAGGAAAAAGTTTCAGATCAAAGTTCTGCAGCAAATGGCTACAATTCAGATTTATAAAAACATACATAATTAAAATGCTCTGTAAGTGACTAAGGAGCAACATTTCTTGCTCCTTTTATTCTTTTCTCAATATTGATTTCTCGCCAGAAAAAATACAAGTTTTCAGCTGCTTTTCTCTCAGAAGAGCCTCTGCCTACTTTCATGAATTCTTTCTGCCATTCTAAAGATATGCCTTTGGAAGGCATAGAGACTTGTATAATCCCCCAAGTCCTATTAATATCAGTAAGAATGATACAAGTTTGATTCCAGATAACCAAAGGGAATGACTAAAATGGCCTCAAAGCTGTTTTTCAGAGTCAAAATGGTCTGCCTCATCTTCTTGGCACTAAAATGTGCTGCTGTCACAGAAATGGTCCAGCTCCCCACTGCTGCTGACTTCTTGCTGTCTCTCATTTTGTTGTCTGCCATTTCATTTGTGGTACAGGAGGAATAGGAGTTGGTCTTATAATGATCCACACTGCTCAGAGCAGCTAGTTATGCAGGAGTTATGTAGGAATGCTACTCTGCTCATCAAACTACTTAAAGTTGGCTTTGACTGGAAGGTTTACAAAATGAACAAAGCACATGGAAGGTGTTCAGCAGCAGCATCACAATGTTCCCACAAAAATGTCTGATTCAGGTCTAATAGGAAAACAGATGTCCATCTACTCAAAGAGAGGACAGGGAGAGAAAGAGAGATATACTAACACAGAGAGGGGAAGAGAAAGAAGCAG
>VWYI01020348.1:1037-45001 GCA_013399455.1 Anthoscopus minutus
ATGCAATGAAATTTGAAATCATCTTAAGAGATGCATTGGTGATGTCTTTGACACTATGACCAGAAGAGTATTCTTGGAAAGACTACATTTTGCTGTATGTCACATTATCACACAAAATGAAAGATTCATCATGCTCATGGAGATGGTCCAATGAGAATGCATTTAGCTAATCAAAATTCAGGAATCTAATTGCCTATGGGCACATGAGTGAAAATGGAAGAGTCAGTAATACAAATAGTCTTTGGGTGATGGGATGACTTGTCTCATGTTAAATGACTGGAAATTTACCTTCTTTACAGACCAGAAGCAAGGTCTAAAATCATAGGAATCATGGCATTAGCAACTTTGAAGTAATATTTCCAGCGTAAGTTCTGCCCCACAGTACTTTAAAAAATACAGCAAAAACCTTGCCACTGGTGTGAATAGGTTTGTGTGTGCCTGTTAATGTGTGGATTTCCCTCACATTCATCTTTCAAGACCAGCCATCTTTTTTCTTTGGGAAAGGAGAGCACTGGACTGCAATTCATGGCTCCTGTGAACTCTTATTTGGCTACATTTGTCTACACATAAAGTAAACTTTTTCCATAACTTATGTCAAGATTAAAAATAAAAAAATAAAAAAAAATCTTCCTTCTGCAAACTTTTCTGATATTACAATAAAAATGACAGTAGTGATGGGAATTTATTTGAATTCTATACGATTAAAAAGCCCCAGAAAATTTGACAAAAATGAAGACCACATCTAACAGCTTCTGATATAGCTGTTATTTCATTTCAATGCAATCAAAGTCTTATCAATGCTGAAATTTTCTTAACATGCCTGCAGAAAGAGCTGAAGGGACCGCTCCAACATTGCTGAAATAAATACTAATGGAAACTATGAAAGTTCTCTAATCTTTAAAGATCTGAAGTAATATCCTTGTAAGTTCAATAGTCATTGAAATTTTCAGGTAGAGATTTAGCTTTAATTAACATTGGTAAAATAGTCAAGACCTTATTACTCTGTCAGGGGAATATTCTCTGAAAGGGTAATGGAGCCATCTAAAAGCCACAAGCAGATAAAGCCTTATCATAATTAACCAGTTCCAGCCATTCCTTCTTCATATTAACCCAACAACACTCCAGTAAGTACTGACACAGTAAGACAGAGAAATATGGAGCTACATTCCTGGTACAATCTCATTCATACTTGCTTAATTTAACTTCTTAAACAATGTAGTTATTAATTTTTTTCTTTACAGGCATATGCAATTTGTATGTTATACATGCATATATCATTTATATATTATATATGTACATATGTATGTAATGGCTATGCAATTTGACACGTGAATAAAATTTAATTACTAACTTCATATTAAACGTGTTCAGTAAAATAAAGGAAATGTTTTTCTGAAATATGAATCCTGCATAAAATTGTTAAATATTTGAGGTGTCAGGAAGTGACTGCTTTGGTTAGTGCCAAAATTCACGGAGGCATAATAGGGTTCTTTATGCTTCTCAACATTTCCAGGTAGATCCTGGGTAGCTTCATAGCAGAAGTGATAGAAAATAAAATTGTCAAGTTTCACAGTTCCAGAGAAGTGGAAACTTCAGAAACCTGATGGATAAAATTAACATTTTAGCACTTCAGCCTTGTTCCATATAGAAGACTTCCAGTTCAGGAAAATGTTATCAGTGTGTTAAAGATAATTGGTCTCCAGAGACCTATATTACAATCCTCTTTCAAAATGGTTCAATTTTCTGATCTTACTGTACTTAAGTGAAAAATCCTAAAGACAATAAATTAATAAAATTACAGACTTCTGCGTAAAATCCATCCCCTTTCCTATCTTCCGTGAGATATAATTCATTTCAGAAATGCTTTAAGTGCTTATTTCGACTTAGATTTTTTTCTTTACAATTTGGAATATATTCTGATAAAATGAGATGTGTTCAGGATCATTTATTTAATGTCTGTTTTTTAAACATGGAATAATCTCTTTGGTCACAGAAACCAAAGACAATTATTGCTTTTTTTTAATATAATACATATCAACACATAAACCAAGTAGTATTCTATTATAAGGAAGAAAAACAGATTTTTTAAAGTCACATATTTGTTGTTTCTATTTTTATACACTGTGTATAGCAAAACAGTAAGCTTAATAAGTAGATTATTTTAAGTGTGTACAAGCACAAATAACACCACAATTCATTGAGAAATATACAGTTGTGCATAACTGGTAAGTTATACTGCACATTTATTCTGAAGTACACCCCAGTGTTTGTACCTACAGACATGAAACCTTGTATTATTAAAAGGCACAAAATAATCTTTTAATTTAACATGTTTGGGGGCTAAATATGCCACCATTAGTACAAGGAATTACAAATATACATCTCTATATATGCTTCTGAGCTTGTATCTTTCCTGTGATTTATATCACTCATTCCTAATTTTGAAGTCATGCATAACATGCACACACGTGTTAATGATACACATGTAAATGAAATTGTAGACCATGAGTTCTTAATATGCACAGATAGCAAATATGTACAATATCTTTTAAAGGGAACCTCAGATGAATCACTGCAAGATCTAAATGTCCATCATTTTCTAAACTCAGAAATCCCACCAACAGTCTAAAGTTACTGAGGACTGCAAAGCGCCGACAGTGAAGCTGGCAGGAAGCTACCCTAAACTGTACATTGTGACAGCCAAGGGACCTGCAGATAGGACAGGAAAGTTGTCTTTCAAAACAATTAACTTACAATGAAGACCAGAGAGCTCTCTGTAACACAATTTTTAACATCATCTGCTCTCCCTGATGAGAGACTTTAAATGGATTTTATGTCCCATGAAAAGTCTGAGTTCACTGTTTTTCCCGGCATATGTATTTGCTCCTTACATTAATTATTTCTGGAATTCTAGTACATAAGATGAATAGGAAAATAGAAAGTATTTTCAGTGTCTATAGTCTATAAGAAGACAGTTTAGTATTTTATAACTACAGTTTTGTTTTCAAAGTCAATTTCTATGCAGGAAAAAGACTTTGTTTGAAAATCTCTTCTTAAATTTTCTACAACTTAAGCTTTACAACATTTATGCAGTGAGATGTATATTCAGCTAAAAATATGCCAAAGAGAAGCCTTTAGCTATATCTGAATTCCGTTCAATTGCATATGAATTTTATTGATAGAACAGTAATACTGGTTGAGCTGTAAAGCTACTCAGGATACAGTACATTTATTGACAAATTATTTTGCGAGCTTCTGATGGGGTGTGAAGGATGAATATTTCCAGTTTGTTGACAAAATCACTATGTCTGATGCTGGAAAGCAAATAGAATGTAGGAGTTTTGGTTACAAATATGAAGTCAGGTAGACCAAGACTTACTGCCTAAGTCTGTTATGGGGAAGAGGTAGCATCATTTATTTGCCAACCATTGTGTTTATATTATTCTACATCTCTTCCAATCCTTAACTTGCTGCCTACTCATCATATTTCAGTATTACAATATACACAGTGCACCTTGGATTAACTATAGCAATATACACAAAAAAATACAGTCCTTCTTTTCATCACAGCTACACGTAAGTTTTTATAAATTGATGCAACCTAAATCTAAAGATTCAGTGGAGATTCACATTATGTTATTTTGACTATCCTGCTTGGGTGCAAATTATCTGCTTAGAATTATGCAGCATAACTTGTTTAAAGTGTCTGAGCTGGGGACTGCATTGTTTTAAACTAAGTCTATTCTAAAAACAAACTAGCTCAATGACCTTCTGCATGGGTCACCTTAAAATTCCAAATTCCTGTATAAGGTATCAAATTATTTCTTCATTCCAAGCACACACCAGGTACAGGCTGTAGCTGAAAAAATATTCCCTTGTCCTCTCCATTGTACATTAAGGACAAACCAGATTCATCACATGGACTCAAATTTTTCTTTTAATTTTCTTTACAGGATGTAGTTTATCTGAAATAATGTCTGAGGGTTCCTCCCTCAGGGTCATTTTTCATTTTCTGTAGTCTGACATTTTACCTCTGTGTGATGCACTGCACCCAGTTATGCCCTTGCACGAACTGACCAGTGTGACCTGGCAGAATTATTAGGGAGATGACTAGGGAGCCTGGGAAGTCTAAATACAACACTAGTGCAGACATTGCCCTAATCTCCTGAGGATGTAAACAGAAGTGGTTGCAAGAAGCAATGCAATTGTTTTAATAATTTAATCTATTGCTTTAATCAAAATTTCTCCTTTTAAATAGCAAGAAAACAACTTTTGTTGAATTACCTCCTTAGTATCAGTGATAATAGGTTAAAAAATCATTGATTATCTCTCCTTAATGATGAGTTACTGCATACATTCTAGATTTTGAAATGAGTTTTGGCAAACCTCATTCAGTCCTAGTGTTAAAAAAGCATATTTTTCCAAGCTTAAATGAGAATTGTACTGACAGTATTATAATGACTTACAGAATGACACAACGATTCACTGAAAAAAGTGCTTTGTGTTAGGTGTTTGACATGCATCTTAAAATGTACACTGAATATCCATACTTCTATGTATATTAGAAAATGTAGACAGCCATGATGCCATGAAGCTCTGCACAGAAAAAAACCAACATGCAACATGTAGTAAAAAAATTTAAAAAACAAACCAAACAAAACAAACCAAACAAAACCAACAAAAAACAACAACAAAAAACCAACAAACTTCCTCCATCCTCATTTAAACAGCTCTGAAGGTTTCCTTACTCACTCTTAAATTTTTCTTTCTACATACGCATAGAGACATCCCCACATCACAAGAAGAATACAAAACTTTTATGGAACAACCAGAAGAGCTTAGACATTTCTGAAAGCACAGAAGTGAATAAGGCCTAAAGACAAAGGTTCATATTCTGCAAAATTCTAAGGTGTTGTCTCTTCCTTCCTACCTACCATGTCTGCTCTAGGATGCTTCTCTCTCAGAGCCCCCAGCACAAGTGTTTCAAGGACTGAGCTCTCAGCCAAGTCAGGCTCAATTAAATGCAAACTAGACGATTTATACAAATTATAGCTTATAAAAATAAAAATTCTAATTTCCCTTGGATATATTTTGGCCTTGGAAATGAACTATTGGAAAGCAGGAAGAGTACTGAAATTATTTTAGACAGCACTGTCACTGAAAAATTGCATGTGGAACTACATTACTGTACTCGAAAGCAGACACGCACAGCTAAGGACCTACCCTTAGGGACATCTGGGCAGCTAGAAGCAAAACTTTGCAAAGTGCCACTAGGTATCCACTGACATTTTCAGGTTATTAAGTACCTTTATAAAAATCTGCCTTCCTTTGGTAAAGGAAATATGTGACACTTTAGCTCCCCACTCAAGAATTTTAGTCTTGGTGTAACCAAGTAGTCAGATACCTCCTGCTTATTTCAGATGGTTTTAGATCAGGGTTGCATTTCCTGGCAAAGTTTGACTTTGATGGCAAGCTTGAAGTTCTACCCTCATATTATGGAGTCAATCTTTGTTCCATAGAAGCTGGCATATATTAGACTTTTACTGAAAATTTGTGTCACTGTTAAAATTACAGCATACATATTGAATATTCTTTATATTCACTGTTCAGTTACAATTAAAATAAAAATTGCCAATATAAAAATATATCTCTATTTCTGCAACAAAGCCCTTCTTTCAAAATTATATTTGCAATAAGCTTGAAATTCACAGTTTCATTGTGTAGCCTTTCAAACGTGGATGTATGTACTGAATTAATAAAATATTGTGTTTCCACTGAATATATTAAACATAATATCTGGAATTTAAAGAAAAGACACATCAGGTGGTCTCATAGTATCTTGATCAGTTTGAAATTTACTTAGGAAGCATAGTATTTTTGAGTTTAGCAAGATCAACAGAAGAAAGAAAAACACAAGTTCTGACGAGCTTTTCATGTTAGACATAAAGCTGGGAACTTGAACCTGACGAGGTGAGATTTTGGTTGTCATGCCCACTTTGCTGGACACACTGGGGAGGAGTCTGATCATCCTGTATCTGTAGTGCTCATTTTGAACATCTATGCAATGTGAAAGTTTTTGGGAGAGTAGTTTTTCAGGAATAACTGCTCCACAGTTCTGTGTCCCCCATGCCCCACTGGCATTTCCATAGTGCCCAGCTTGTCAAGACACTGCATCGTCCTCCATCAGCTGCACTGTCATTACAGAGAATGTCAGCCCCTGGATCACAAATTACAGATGTACACAGCATCCTCCTATCCCTGTGATAGGCAGGGACTGTCTTCAGGCTCCATGCCACCTCTCCAAGTCTTTGGTGCAGCACAGTGAGCATTGCTCCATGCCTGCCCTGGGATGGGAGTGGAACAGGAGTGATCCATAGTCTCAAGCACACACTGAGACAAGACCCAGGGAAGTGTTGATCTTCTGGTCTGCTCCTCATGCATAGGCATGGCTCCTGGAGCACTAGACATCCCAGCAGTCTTCCAGAAGGCATGGGACTGACAAGCCTGCTTGGGCCACAATGAATTGCAAAGTGCCACAGGATTGAGAGAAAGAAGTCTGCCATCATCACAGCTGTAAGATTTTGCCCGTCTTCTGTGGAGGAATATAAATCTGTGTGAAATAAAGCATGGTCTCAGATGACTGACATAAGTAATTGAACTACATCGAAAAAGCACTGTACTGTTAGTCAGATAAATTATTCTGGCTCCTACATTTAGACAAGAATGTTTAATCATGAAATGCATTTCTGTGTGGTCATCCATTACTGATGTCAAAAATGAAGTTAAACAATTCCTTCTATTTGAAAACTTTGAACTACTTTGTTTCTCTGGTTAGGACAATTAACATCAAATTCATCGAATTCATTGGCATCCATATAATACAAACTGTGTTAATTATCTGCTGGTGCTATACCGGTAGCTATTTCTGTTTCTAAACACTTTGTCCTGTTCTATTAAAAATTATCTTCCTAATCCTCTAGAAGCCAAGTGATTTCTGTACTGATGAAGTTTATGAGTTTGGATCCTTTTCAGAACTCTTAATCCACATACTTATCTACATATTCATTTCAAATGTTATGAGATATCAGATACAGGTCTTGAAAACTTGAATTCTGGGCTATGAAATATTTAAGGAAAAATGGTTAATTCAACTGGCTAGAGAAATTCTGACTCAGCAGAATTTGAGAATATAATAGAATACATGGAATAAAAATATTGTTTTTTAAATTATTGGTTTTTAATAGATGTGCTTTCCTCCAGCCTCACTGTTTGGTTTAGCACATGACCTGATATACAGTAGTTATATATGTCAGTGTATAATGTATGTACAAACTCCTTTACATGTCCAGTTTAAAACATTTATGTATGGATATGAAACAGTTATGCATGGATATAAAAAATTTCCATGATTGCCCCCAAAACCTATTATGTCTTTTTTGGGGAAAAAATACAGAAAAGCTTTTCAATGACATTTTTCTGTCTCTCTATTTTTGTTTAAAAATTGTTTATACAACATTATTTTATATTTATCCTTGTTCCTATCTCATATAATTTTCAAACAAATTCCTTTGTGGTTAGGAATAGCATTGTAGTCATCATTTAAGAGGCAACATTGTAAGTTTCTATGTGATAATATTCTTGCTTAATGGGTTGCAGAAGCAATACAATACAATAAATTAATTATGAGTAGTTACTTTTGGGAGTAGAACCCAAAGTTTCCTAAATAACTCCATTAGCTGGAGCCAGCACTGTGTCTTTGTAGTATCCAATCAATGTAGACTTCCTCTCACCATTTTCTCTTTTCAATCAGTATAATTGATAACACTAGCCTTTTAACTGATAGGTTCTTCTTTATCTGTTGTTTATTTTGTACTCTTGCAGTTCTTCTAAGGCCCAAAAGCAATTAAAATCAGAAATAACCAAAAGCATAGGTAGCAATCTGAATATCCACAGAAGTTTTATTAGCACTTCAGACAGGTTAGTCTGAAAATCATTTTTATCTGCAGTGCTTTCATCTCTGTTTTATTTTGTGGAGAAGAAAATTTGTGTCTTTAGTCTCACCTGCACCTGCTTATCCAAGAGGGCTAAACTGGTACAGGGTGTTTGTCACTGTATTTCTTTAGGTTTCATCTCTGGTAGGTGCAGGAATAGAGCAGAGCAGAGCAGAGCAGAATAGAATAGAATAGAATAGAATAGAATAGAATAGAATAGAATAGAATAGAATAGAATAGAATAGAATTAGTCCTGAGTTAGGAGGGATCTATCAAAAGCATAGAGTCCACTCCTGGTCCTGCACAGGACATCCTCAAGAGCCACCCCATGTGCCCAAGAGCATTGTCCAAATGCTTTTTGAACTCTGTCAGATTGGTGTGACCACTTCCCTGGGAAGCCTGTGCCAGTGCTCAGCCACCCTCTTGGTGAAGTACCTTCCTCCACAGAGATGGATTTTTCCATGTTTTTTTTACCTAGGAAGATCTGAATTTTAAGTTATCAATCACTAAATATTACCTTATTCTTCTGTACTTGAAACTTAATATATTTCAACTACCTTTTTCTTTCTGGAATAAGATAATTTTACCTTTTCTGGCCTAGCCATAGCAATGTCTCTCACACTGGTGAAGTTTACTCTGGTTGTATATAACATGTCTACAGGCAAGAGCAGCTATCAAATTTTAAAAAAACTTCCCCCCACAAAATAAAAGACACCTTAGGCAAACCAAATTTATTCTTAAGATTTATCAGTTCTTAAGACATGTTCCTTAAAACTAACTGATGGTTATCAGGTGATGGTGCACTTTTGTCTTACTTGCAATAGAAAAAACATCAATAGGCAACTTGGGCGGAAACCCTAACTTTTTGAAATTACATGCAGTCCTCTTTCCCTCCTGCTCAAAGATATAAATCCAAAGTGTACTGAAGCTAATGCACTTGTAGCTGTGAAAAGTACCTACCCAGCAGGGGATTTGAAAGAAAAAAATCCCATTTACTTCACAAGGTTCAGCACAGGCTCAGGAATCCATTGAAACAGGAATTACTTCATCTGATGTCATTTAAGCCTGCAATACTTCAGAATTAAACAGCAATGGATCAAATAAAATTTTATATTTCTAGATTCAGTGGAATTCATTCAGACTTTTGATCTGTCAAAATACCTGAAACCAGAAAATGAGGGTTTGGATGCCTGTCTCAGACTTCAGTGCTGATTTATTAGTACTGAAAATTATCCTACCTTTTAACTGGTTTCCATTTTAGGTAATCTCTTCTTTTCCTTTTTGGAGGCTGACCCTCAGTAATTAATAATAATTTTCTGCTAACTAACACATCAGCTTTATTAACTCAGCTGGAATTAATGCAACCTCTCACTTACTTAACCTAGACCTTCTCTTGCTAGCTCCAAAGTAAAATTTGTTACATATGAAAACCAGAAGACAATGTTTCCTGCAGCCTAAAATTATGCAAGAAGAATAGAAGGGGTTTTTAAGAGGCTAATATTGAATATCTATCACACAAAAGTGCAATTCCTCAAGTAGTGGAAAAGTAGAAAAGATGACATAATTTTCAGGTGCCAGCAAGGCCTGCAAGATAAAATGAGAGCTGAAGAGGGTAGATAAAAATACCCATTGCAAGTAATTTATTGATTAAGTTAGGAAATAAGAATTAGAAAATACAAATGTTTCAAATAAGAATTATTAGTTTAGTTTTCTTGATAACCAATACATAAGGAGAAATAATGAACATGGTTAATATAAGTATCAGAGCAAATTTTTTGGTGCCTGTGTGAAAAAAAGGAGACTCCCATGTTTTAGTCACTGATCTGAGTTTTGGAGCCTTCATGGTGCAGACCTATTTGCTGCTTGTCACATTTGCCATTTGGTTGCTATGATATTAACCCAGAATTCACTTTTGCCTTTAAATGCTATTTTGGTTCAACTACTGTGTTTCTCATCGTATTTCTTGATATCTTTCAAAGGATTCTAATTATATCCCCACATCTCTATGTACTTTTTTTCTGAGGATGTTACATCTCATGCCAAAGCATTGTTTATATTGTATTCTATTTTGGTAGCTATTTCATGCAGGCAGTTCTGATTCTTTCAAATTGTTCTGAAGCTGAATCTTCTGATCCTGCTGTTAGCTAGTGTATATGACTATGTTTCCACTGACTTTGATGGGTTACAGCAATTTTCAGCAGCTGACAGCAGCAACTTTTCTATACCAAAAAAATACTGTTGATTTGTAAGAGAATCACAATTCCCCAGTGCTTACAAAATTGCA
The DNA here is from genome assembly GCA_013399455.1 of Anthoscopus minutus. Taxonomy (NCBI): domain Eukaryota; kingdom Metazoa; phylum Chordata; class Aves; order Passeriformes; family Paridae; genus Anthoscopus; species Anthoscopus minutus. The sequence goes on from VWYI01020348.1 coordinate 11,313, forward strand.
TTATCCTTCTGAAACTAATATACTGCTCACTAAAACAATATTTTTATCTATTCATGAACAAGAAAAGACAAAATTACTAAATATAAGGTGTAGTTTTCATCTGCTTTTAATAATGCAAAAAGTATTTTCAAAGTAAGCATAAACAACCTTTGAGTGAATTGTTCTGTTTAGCTTTTAACAATAGTATGGGGGTAGAATTATCATCTAGCCTACTTAATAGCCTGATTTTTTCCTAATCTGTTGCAATTTGAAATGATCAGCTGCACTGGTAACAGCAGTTGTATGTAAAATGAAAATAAGTCGTGAAAACATCAGTCCATGAATTTTTTATTCTGATCTCTTCTGCAACCCTGCATATTAAGCATCACACGTCAATTTACACTTTGAATTAGGTTGGTTCATTTAACCATAGATTATATTTTCTTTTTTAAGGACAACTTCACTACCTGTAAAAAACCAAAAAAGTTTAGAAAAACATGACTGAAAAATAGCATCTTGTTTTTAAAAATGCAGAATTTCATTAGTATACCATATCATATTTTTAAGTGTGTATTGGAAGTGTGTGGCAAGGCTTTGTTAGTACAAGGGCAACAGGAGTGGCTTCTGTGAGAAGCTGCCAGAAGCCTCCCCCATGTCCCACAGAGCCAGTCCCAGATGGCTCCTGCATGGATTTGCTGCTGACCAAGGCCGAGCCATCAGCAATGATGGCAGCACCGCTGGGATAACAGGGAAAATTCTGCTGGACAACAGCGACTGGGAAAGAGGAGTGAGAATATGTGAGAGGAATGGCCGGGCTGACACCGAGGTCAGTGCAGACAGCAACCAGCTCATTCATAACTCCACTTGCTCTGCTCAGATATGGGTGAGAATGTGTTCAGGACTCTATGAGTCCCAAATTTTCTCTACCCTTTAGTCTAATTCCCCTGAGCGTGAATCAGAATCAGCAGAATGAAAGCCATGTTATGGCACAAAATTAGACAGAAATAATTCAAAAGAAAGTTGAGAAACTGTCAATGTTTTCAGGCAAGAGTTAAAATAACACCTGTAATATATATAGCTCATATACCATTCAGAAGCAAAGGGTTATTTTTAAGCAAAATCCCTAGTTAAATTAATATTGAGCTTTATTATGACAGCTATTATATTATGGAATTTAACAAACCCATCGTGAAAGATTTGTTTAAGCCTGGACAACTGGGATTTAATGATGAAATAAACATACTACATTCTGTCTATCTATGAAAAATGTGACAAAGTGAAAAATTATCTAAATGCTCCTCCTTTTATTCTGATTGGAACACTGCAAAGCAAACTACTTAACAAAAATCAAACTTGCTGCATATTAAGAGAAAAAATCTTTGTGGCTAATGAACTAAACCAAAAGAAATAAAAAATATTTCATTGATCTTTTAGTATCAAAATATCTCACTATAGACATTTGTTTTTGACAGTCTATTTTAACTATGTAATTTGTTATTATTAACAGATACAAAAGTTATATATAGCTATCAGACAAATATTTTCTCTTTCATCTCTTAAATAAATAGGTCTGTCTGTGTCTCATTAAAACAGTAGAAGGCATTTATCTGGCTTTAATGTGCATGGTTATATACATTATTGCTAATTAATAGCATTAAGTGTCTGGGCAGCACAGAGTGAAAAGTAAACAGAACTCTAAAAACACTAAATCAGAGAATTGAACATCCAAGCAGAATGAAAATAACACATTGAAGCTGTTGTTCATCAGCTGTAATTTTTTTCTTTTTAATGCTGGGAATATAGATTAGTAAGACTGTGTTCCAATGTAATGGTCTTAGCTGCTTACTTAGCATGCTACATTAGGAAGAAGAGAGCAATATGACCTCTCTTCAGAGGTGAAAGTGGATAGAATGAATGATCCTAGCTGGATTGGTGATAAGAACCTACCAAAATCAGATTTCAAGGACTAAATTGGATGTCAAAACGCAATTGAGACATTTGACAACAGAGAAATTTGACAGCAATAATAAGGAGAAAAATTATAAAGAATATTAAGTGCTGTAGAGAAACAACCCTGTCAATAGAATATATATTATTACTGAGAAGCCAAGTTTCATTTCAATTTTTGCTCTAGATTTAAAGAATTATAAAAAACAATCTTCAAGCTCAAACTTATGATTTTGAATATTTAATTTATACAAAGACATCTTTTCAATTTCTTCAGCTTACATATACCTAGGTGCACAGTTAATTTTGTGCCTTCTGAGTGTACAAAAATAAAAACCAAGGCTCTCAAGACAATTAGGTCTCTTCTTCCTTTAACATACTTCTGTGTGATGTTCTATATTAAATGTAACCATTGTCTACAAGAGAGTGCTCAGCAAAAGGCCCCAGGAATTTCTGGTTCTTTCACTATTAAACTAAAAAATATTATCTCAAATAAATTGACTATGACTGCAGTGGAAAATTATGGCTATCAAAGAATCAGCAATAAAAAATCACAATGCAGCAAATATTAAAACATGTTTAATGTACTTGCTTTGTGAAGTTTCAATGAGAGAATACTTTCAAAATTAGTTGTGAATTCTGAGATATTGCAGCTTGAATGCACAGACAAAAAATGCCTATTAGAAAGCAGCTAAGCCCTTTCTTTCCCTTTTACAACTTTTACTAAAATATTTTACTATTCTCCAGCTCAGATGTTTTAACAAATATTATCAGAGCTGATTACTTCAAGAGGTTTATCAGCTTCTGTCTTTGTCAGTATAATTTTAAAGAGCCATTGTGTGTACTTTAAAAACCAGATAGTTCAAAAAGCATGAAAGGCTTTAAACCAAATGCCAGATGTAATCGTTAGAACAGCCAGCTCCATAGAGAACATAAGCTTAGTAGCAATGTAACTGGGGCTTTGTGTCTTAGACAGCATGTTGATTTTTGATTTCTGGAGCAATATGTTCTCAAGTTAAGACATCAGTACAACCTTTTATTTCTTGTTAATTATATATTTATCTGTGAGAACCAGGTTTGGATTGTAACTATTGCTCAGCGGGAACAGTTCTGTCTCTCATAAAGCATGGTTTAGGTGCACAAATTTCTGTGGCTTTCCCTGTGGACCAATGTCTATCATGTAACAACATCTGCCAAGGAATATGCTGAACAGCTGTCTTCATATTGTTCCTCTCTTCCTCAAGATATATTTGTCCACTTCTGGGAAATGAATCCAACATCTTCACAATCAGTGTTACACTCAAAATAAACAGTTGAAAATATCATACTGCAAACAGGCAACTGGCAGGCATTTTGTACAATGCTCTGACTCACACAATAGAAATGGAGGCAGTACTGCATATAAAGTCTCTATTATTTGTAAGTACATATTTTAGCAGATTTTTGCAAGTACAGATGCAAGATATTAGAGATACTAGATTCTACAGATACTAGAACTTGAAAGTTCTAGTAGGGCTAAATGCAACATTGACTGTCTAAGTATCAACGATTTGGTAGAATATCTTTAGTAGCTAGAAAATATCTTTAACTTGTAAAATATGGAAAATCAAATTTAAAACCAAACAACAAAAAATATATCCCCCAACAGTGGAATCAATTTATCTAGTTTATTGACTTGTTTGTTTTGTGGGTTTTTTTCATATTGAGCAGCCTTCAACACAGTTACAATAGTGGAAGTTACCCTTTTATCTTCCTTAAACATAGTCGGTATCTCATTTCTTAATAGATTCAGTATAGATAGTTCAGCAGTTCAGTATAGATTTACTACTCAGAACTCAGTCCCTCTGTCCTGTGCACCAGTTGCTTAATTCCAGTTTCATCAAGGGGTTTTTTGTGGTATGCACAAATTTATTGGAGCAAAAAGAGTTCTGATTTCAGAGTGACTGCTATTAAAAGACAGATTTGTTTGTAATTGTTTTTGAAATCCAAATAAACACTCTTGTCCACATGCTGAAAACTCATTGTAGACAGGAAAATCATTAGTTTGGGTTTGGCATTTACAACAAACATTTCAGAATTTTGAACCTTTCAGTCATCTACAGTTATTAAAGTGGTTACATGAGCTTTACACGTGGCACAGGGAGCTAATTGTTTTACTGTATCTTCTGCTTGAATTAATACAGTAATGAATGTGTACATAGGCTTTTAACTATCAAAATGGAATTAAGTTGAAAGTGAGGTCTTTCTGCCAATGAGTCAGTTTTGTCTGTGGCCACATTCAAGAGTCAGCTTAGTGCACAAAACAGGACTTTGTATTGCATAAAGAAACACTTAACCCACTGTTAAACAGGTTTACATCCCCTATAAAACCCACTATTAACCCACTATTAAACAGGTTTACATTCCCTTCAGGTAGCCCCTGGAAAGAATTCAGCCTCTGGCTGTTACTTGTTCAGGAATGACTGTAATCTACTCCAGCCTGTATGGACTGTACATTATAGGCTCAGCATGTCTCATCATCCTGTTTGAAGAAGCTATAGACCTAATACATATGTATGTGTTTATCATATATATGATATATGTCATAGCATATACATGATAAATTGTGTACTAAAAGTGTACAGAGATGTTAGCAAGTTTAAAGGAATAAATATACAACAGGCCCCCCACCCTCCCCCTCTCAAAAAAAAATAGGTTGATCCATTTCATCAGTCACTTATTATTTTCCTGGAGTTTCATTCACTTTTTAAAAAACATGTTTGTGTAAAAGCTAATAATCAAGAATCAGTCACTAAAATTCTAAAAATTCTTCACTGAAGAACATTAAACACTGAAATACTTTAGTAAATTTTTAACCTTTTTATCGTAAAGAACCAATATTAAACATTTCTAATAACTATGAAACAGTCACCAGCAACAACAGCCAAGAAAGAAAATCAAAGTAGAAGAATCCTTTTAAGAGCTAAATATTTTCAAGGAACCACTTTAATATAAATGGAAAGAAAACAGTGTCAGTATGAAATACATGGTTGCTATCAAGGTAAATGGAATAAAAATCATACAAGATGATAATCTAGAAACTGAAAGGACTACTTCCAACAAGAAGGCTGCAATGTGATCCTTCAGCTGTTAAGGAATGCTTTGATTACAACTTTATGTAGAAGCTACTAGATTGCATTACACCATGTGGTAGTAAGGGGGAGTACAACATAACCAGTCAAGCAAAATAAACACTAAAGAAGAAACTATAAGTGTATTGTTGCACTGTGACTACCTGCATGTAAGGAATCGTTTTGGGTCCCTTGCTGTCCATGCCAACGAGTCCCCAGGTATTTTATCACTGCTTTTATATTTAATGGATTTTTTTTGTTACATCTGTCAAGTCCCAGTTCCTTGTGGCACTCACCTCAGGCCATCAGTATCACTGCTCTGTAGACACTGATGGAAAGTTGTTTGACAGAGATATTTTGTCTTCCTTTTTTCCTAACCTATTTTTTCCCTTTCCTCTCTCCCTTTCTACTGGTAGCAGCTGTCTTTCCTGCAATACTCTTTATCTAGTCCCTACCCCCACAATCACATATGCATTAAAGATTTTGAACAAATATGTTTTAATGAATATTTTGTACCTATGAGAATGCTCAATATATATAATGTTATACTTTAAAGAATTTTATCTTTCAAAGTGAACTGGTTAGATATTTCGCAGGTTTTCTCAATGCAGACACTGTACAAATAAAATTGGGATTTATTTTAACATTATATCTGCACATATTGAAATGTTCACAAAGACTTCTGGTTTAATACTGTGAATATGAATTTTATTGATGAATATTGCAGCATTTAAACTGACCGTTTTAAGAATGGCTACTGAGATATTGGATAGAATATATGTCATATGCGCAGTAAAATTCTTTTCCTGTGCAGCAGCATTCTCTGTTGAAGGCAGCGTAATGAATAGACACATTACTTGTATTACAATAGCATTCAAGGTGGAGAGGAGAGGAGAGGAGAGGAGAGGAGAGGAGAGGAAGTATGGCAGGAACTGACAGTAGGGAGGAAGGGAAACAGCCAATTATGGATCATTGGTGCTAATAAATATTGCTTTTTGTTTTGTCTTCTTTAAAAGCAAATAATATACACAGGGAAATTCCTGCCCAGATTTTTAATCGTATCATAGGTGGCATAATTCAAATTTTTCCTGTATAAGATTTAAAGGAACAAGATTTCAAAGCCTATTTCAGCAGCTCAACCTAGTCATTTTTACAGTTTGGAGATTAGCCAGTTCCTAAGATTGAGCACTATATGTAGGGATTACCTCACCCATGTTGACATGCAGCCAGCAGTGTTGGTAAGAAGCCACTTCACGACTGGAAAATATTTGTAGGGTGAGAAAGGAGAATAAATCTAAAAGAAGCAATTTCTCTCCTATACTGGCAGAACATAGGTACCTTAGTTTGAATTTTATCCATGACATTTGTGGCTTGAAAGAAGAAACTTAACTGCTTTTGCCAGCTCCATATTAAAGCAATGAGAGAGGGAAGTACCCAGGATTTATCAATAATTTTAACACTTACAGTTTTCCACAAGCATTCAGAGAGCTCTTTCTCAGGATTAGGGCATAATGTGTACACACAGCAGCCATCAGTATGACAGCCACACAGGTGTATAGAGGAAAATTTCTTTTGAATAAAGGAAGCAAGAACACTGATTGCTAGGACTCTACCATATCTCAAATTGCAAAACAAGAATTCAAGATCCATGATGGCTTTTTATTGTTCTATCTTCAGACTCCTCATCTTTCATTTCTTTTAGCGTACAAATTAATTAGATCAAAAGGAGTCCAGTTATGTCAACTCAGGATACAATTACAATTCCCATGTCTATAAAAAGATTAGAGCTTCTGACTGACAATTATTAAAAAAAAGCAATTAGTTCATGGAGTATTAGTAATTGGGGAATGGAAAGAAGTGACACAGCTACAGCCCAAGAGAATGTTTATTTGCTCTCGGATCTCTGATGAGTTGCATTAGAGTCTGGAGGTAACCTCCAAAGAGTGATTGCTCCTGGCTCCAAAGTTGGTGTGTTAGCTTCGCCTGGCTGGGTTCTGGCCAGCCATCTGTCAACAGAGCTTGCCTTGTTTAGCCTAGCAAAACAAAAGCTGAGAGAGATATAGTCACTCTCTATAAACACCTTGGGGATAAACAAGGCAGAGGAATAAAAACTATTTAATCTAAGGGATGATATTGGCATAAAAACAAGTAGAAATAAACTGGCCATTAATAAATTTTGGTTGTAATTTAGGTGTCCTTTTAGCTGAAGTACAGTTGAGAAATAGCCTTCCCACAGCTGTAATTTGAGTCATAAAGCTTCAGGATTTTAAAACTTGGAGTCTTCTTTGTTTATTAAGAGAATTTTATTATATTGTCTCCAAAACCTACGTAAAAATATTCCTGCTCTGTAGCAAAATAGCTCTGAAGCACTGATCATTACTCCCACTTATACTGCCACAAAACAGTTGGCTTTGCAAAGCCCTCTGAATATTTGTTTCATAGGACCACTAAATGGATGCCTTTCTGAACATACAGCTAAGAGCATCTCATAATCTATTTTTTTAGCATAAACTCTGGGGAGCAGCTGAGACGACCTAAAACAACTTTGGTTCCAAGTATGGACTGTGTCAGGTAAATGGCACTGCAGTTCTCCTTGCGTGATTGATGGTGTCCTCACAAGTTAAATATCACCTTTAATGCAGATCCTGTGGTGCTTCATGCCATACGACCAGGAGATACATGCAATTAAATAAAAAATAATGACTATGAGGGACTGGAGGGAAGATGTACATCCCATTAATTTTTTAGGCAAATCCAAATTCAACTATATGAATCCTTGACCTAACACAATAAGTAAACTCATGATTGAATACATCTGGAAATAAGATTAAAATGCAGAGCTTAATTTCCTAATCTATTTTATAACATACTTGGAATCTCTACCTACAATTAGCAGCCCTATTGAGAAGATACTCTGGTTGTGTTTTCTTTATTTTGGAGAAAATTATAAGAGCTGCAGACCTATATCTTTCCTGTTCTTGGCTCTGGACTAGAAGAAGGGGAAGGATGTTTTACAGTGAGCATGAAATTCTGAAATAGGTCAAATATTTGGGATGCTCTGATATATCCAAATAAAATATATTTATGTTGAAAGAGGCTGAGCAGTTCAGATGTACATAATGGATAATTATTTGTTATAAGTTTCTGTGACCTTTTATATAGAAATCATTTTCATGAATGAACTGCATATGAAAAACCCATATCTTTTTTTATTTACTCAGTGAGGCAGTATGGAAGAACAGAAGACTTGCAGGTTTTCTGAAATTAAAAAACAAGGGTTCTTCATTTGTTTAAACATGGGTTTTCACATATCCTTTGCAATTTCTTGTTCTGATCCTGAAAAGGCATTTTCACAGAAAACTTTGCAGCTCACTAAACTTCTCTTACTTAACTTATTGCGACAGTCATCCTGCAAAATTACATCTACTGTACACATAACACTGTTCTTGAAGGAGACAGCAAACACCCGTTTGGTGCTGATGTAGACAGCCCTGAATGTGGAGAGACAATGAGGGCCAGCACTTCCTGGGATGACCATACCTCTTAGTGGAAATCTGCTATAGCTCTTCAGAACTTCATTTTAAGCCAATGTTTCCACCTCTAGATATCAAACCAGATATACTCTAGAAAAGTCTCCACCTGCTCTACTACTGGTTACTTTTTCAGCTGGCAGGCAAAAGTTACATTCCTGACAGGAGTTAAAGCTCCAGTTAGAAGTGCCAGAAAAAAGGTAAGAGATAGAGTTGGACCAAAGCACCTTCAGATATGACTAACTCAATTCTGTGTTACTGTTTGTTACCACACCTAACATTTGCTGCTGGTCTTTATTAGTGGGTCAAAAAAAGGCTCTAATTAAGTACCGTTGATCTCATGGGAGCTAAAATATTAGGAAATTGAGTTCAGTGATGATTTTATACTTGAAAAGAAATGAACTTGAAATTACCTATACATTTTCTATTTGGAAATTCATGGAAATAACTTTTATTTGTGTTAATTAACACACAGCTATTTGAACTCTTTATTAAAATTTAAAATATCAGATAGAAAACAGGTGTTTAATGGAGCTAAAGGTGTTCTGTGGAGTCAGTTGAAAATATTTGACATTTCAAAGTGACTGATGAAAAGGTCAAAATAATCTTTAACACTGTTATGTGAATCCCATTTTTACCTGTCTTTGGATCTCACGAAGATGGTCTCATTTTCCATGATGGTGAGATGCTGCTGATAGTCCAAATTTTGGAGAACATTCTCTTAGAAAATTAATACTCTTTCATTTTTTGTTTGCACAATTATAATGGAATGAAAGAAACTACAGACATTGCATAAAATGTAATAAAAGGTCTTTACTTATTTCCAGAAAAAATGCATTATAAAATAATCCAGATACAGCAGTGGGAACGTGTGACTGACTTGAGATGTTAGCCAACAATTATGTCAGGGTCCTGGGGAGCCCAGGGTTCCCCTAACCTGCCCATGGTGAAGGGTCTCATGTCAGACTCCTGGGGCCCCCCAAAACCTGCCCATGGCCTGAGACCCTGTCGCTAGCAGGCAGGAAATAGAAGAGTGGATTCAAATCACACCCCAAGGTTTGATCCCAATGAGTAGAAGCCTTTATTTCAGGGTTTGCAACCCTTTTTATAAGGTGTTCTGATACAGGTTAACAAGACTGGCCAAAGGAACCACCTCTCTGGTACCATTGGTGGAACAGGAGAAAAACATATTCAGAACAGCTGTGTGACATTGTTTTAAGATCCAAAAGCTATTTGAAAAGTCTGAAAGTTAAAAACACCCTTTGAAAAATAAAGTTTCCCAAAAGACTTTCCCTTGAGAACAGATCAGCCACTGACAGGCTGAACACTCTCTCAAGGCTCAGAAAATCATGTCCACAAGACCCCATACCAGCTCTCCTGGGTTTCCCCCACTCTGCCATAGTCCCAGGACTCCATGTCAGCCCCTGCAGGGCCATCATTCCATCCCATAGTGATTCCGCACCCCCTCCAGCCTGGCACCACCTGGGCTCGCCTGTGGGCCCGTGTCCAGCCCGGCCTCAGCCCTGCCCGGCCTCGGGGCCGTGTGTGCCTGATGCTGTGCCTGACCCTGGGGCCCATCCGTCACCATGGCCCGGGCCCACGGGCGAGCCCAGCGGAGCCCCTGGGCCTCCCTGCGGCCTCTCGGGCGCGGGGCTGAGCCCTGTGCCCGAGGCCTGGCCGTGTCCCACAGGGTCCCGGGCTCCCCGCTCCCTGGAGCTGCTCCGGCGGCTCCCTGGCAGCTGCGGCCTCTCTCTAACCCAAACTGCGCAGGAGAACCATGGCAATTTACTGCTTGGCAGGTCTTTTTAAATGGAGGAGATATTTTATGAAGTCACTAAATAGTTAAGATAGTTTTTGTTCCACATTCCATTTAATCCATATGTACAAGCTGTATACGGGCAAGAAACTGGAAGGGACAAATGCCGTTGCTCAGCAACAAGAAACTGGCAGAAACTCAAATACTCCACGTTTCCAGGAGACAATGGCTCTCTGAGCTCACAATCAATAGCATTTGATGCAAAGGAAATGCCCAGTTTATCACACTTGCCATCTAATAACACCTCAAGTGTTTTTGTGGCTGGCATACATAAAAACATATCTGAACTCCAGCTGTTTGAATAATGTATTGAATAATGTATTGAAAAAATCACCCTTTTTTTGCTTGAAAGCAAGTTACAACAAATGAGTTTGTTATTTGTAGGTATTCAGTGAATAATTTATGGAAACAAATGTCACTCTATAGGTTATTCAAGAGATTCAGTTTAACTATTCATGAACCAGGATGTTCAAAGATGACTCAAGTCCACCATAAAATCTGAATTATGCTTCTTCATTTGTTCAGCAACCTCTTCCTTTGTGATTCTTTATATATCACCTTGGTTTTATGCATACACAAATAAGTCTCACATTTTGTTTCTTCTGCTACACCTATCCTTATCCTATTTCCTCATTTCCCTTCAGTCTTTTTGTCCTTCAGATTTTCTCTTGGCCTTTCCTTAATTTCTTCTCTTCAGGGCTACAACTATGTGCTAAGAAGATGAATTTTTGCTATCCCACCCTTCTATGCAGCAAGTTGCTCCTTTGAGGCAGTGAGTTTCTGTCTTGCCACCAGGCAGAGGCAGGCGTGGCCCCACAAGCCCCCAGAAAAGTGGAACTGGGAGCAGCACCAGCTGACAGGAGCCATGGAGCTCAGCAAAGTAGGGATGCTAGTGCTGGGGTGCAGCACAGAAAGAGACTGTCAAGAATCCGAATTTCCTGGTGTTGAAAAACAATGGTGATGAACACTTCATCACAAAATTGATTTTTCCGTCCTGCATTTTACAATAAAAAATTAGGCATCATCTGCTTAATGCCTCTCATCAAGCTATGACCACACTTCCTCTCCTGCCTTAGATACCTGTCTTAAAGCAGGATGACTCCATCTCTAGCACTACTGATTTTTTTTTACAGGATATAGATTATTCCTAAACAATTAACTTAAACAAGGTGTCTAAACTTAAGTAATTCAAAGCTGATGAGATGAATCCTCTCCACTTTTCAGAATGGCACCAACAGTCCACAGGATTTAGTTATTTATTCCTTCATATCTCATAATAGTACTGGGGTAAGAAAGAAAACTGGTTGGGTTTTAGAAAAAAACCCCAACCTTTATTTCAAAATGTTAATTAGCAATTAATCAGAATCACAAGTATTGAAAAATATATTAAATATATATAAGATGTATATGCATAAGGGGCTGTGAGGATTTCTCCTGGAAACTTACAGTGTTGGAGAACAAACTTTTGTAAAATGTTCTAGTGGTTAAATGTAGCTTCCTTAACATATCTAAGATATGCTGAGATTTTCAAAAATATGTTTATGCATATATGTTTAATTTAATTTCATTCCAGAACAGTGGAAACAGCTATGTCAATGAAAGAAGAGACACAGGAGAGTAGAAACAGCCTAGCCTTTTGGAAATTATATTTAAATATTGTGCATAAAATTGTCCTAACAAACATGTTAGTGTTTAAAAACCCCTTTGCTCCTTTTATATCTAAAAAATATGAGATGTTCATGCCATCGAACTTTTGATTATTAAATTATCTAAGTTGGCTGTCCTGTAAAAAAGACCTATAAATGGTCAAATATCAAACACACTTTGGTTTGTGGATAAACAGATTGACTAAGGTAAAAGAATATATTTTAAAATTTGTTCCCTTCATAAATAGTCTGAAAAATGCAAATTGTGTAAAGGATGTAAACTAAGACAGCACTTCTCACTAATCTTCATAAAGTTAAACCAAAACCTTGTTTTCTTGCTTTTATAATGAAAAGACTCACATTAATATGCAAGACTAGAGAATTTATTTGTTTCCTTTCACTGAAACAAAATTATATGTCTTGGAAAATGTCATTGTTTGCTACATGTGTCTTGGAATTTTGATCCTATATCACTGTATATGACCTCAAAGACACTAGGTTACAAAAACAGCTATAAAAAGAACCTTGTGAGGTTATTTTTATTTGTTTTCTGGAATGTGTGCCCTTATGGGCTTTTAAAATCCTATCTTCTGTTTTTTATCTATTTCTATAAAGACAGAATGATTAATAGAGAAGACAAACAGAAACCTTGCATCTGAAGCTCTTACTTACCCACAAAAATCCAGGAGATGATTCTGGAAACACAATGTGATTAAATGAGAAGACTTTAAAAGGCATGATTAAAGGGAAGCAGATCTGGGATGTCCAGTATTTGTTTACAGAGATTCCCATCACCAACAAAAAACAATAATTATTTGCAAAATCAATAAGAAAAGATACACCACAGATAGGGTTTGAGTTGATGCTCAGCATTTCAGGTGCAAAGTAGCTGTGATTTGGCTGCTTCTCTGATGATGTAAGATACTAACTTAACAGAAGTTGATCTAGTTGATTACTGAAGTAACATGCCCGTGTTAATGAATCTTCAGGGCTCAGGATTTTCCTCAGAAGCCAATAATAAATATAAGTAAGACCATAAATATAACCTGGCTAGATCAATTAACTCAGAGGTTTTTACAGGACTGATTCCACAAGATAGTTCTGTTAAACAAAATACTTGCTTGATTTTGTTCAGGTAATTCTTGTTGTAGGAGACAGTGCTTTTTATGTCTTTGGGTTTTTGGGGGTTTTATTCATTTTTGTTTTGGAGGTTTATTTTAAGATTCTTGTATGCTAACCTTGTGGGTATAACAGTTGAAGGATATTGTAGTCCTAGAATACCTGTCATTAACCTTTAGAAAGACATTAATTCCCAAAGGTGGAAATTCCCAAGAATGTAGAACAATAATTTCTGATCACTTGGATGAAATTCTGTTCCTACTGCTTTTACTGGTAAAGTTGGCCTGACTTTACTGGGCTTATGACTTTTTAATATTCATCTGAAGGCTATTAACAAGCATTAGCGTGCTGCAGCTCTGCCCATAAATATTCAGATATTCTTCAAGAAAACTCCATATTGTTCCATCATTTGTTTCAAACTACTTACAAATAATTACCTATGTTAAGGAATGTTAACAAATCCAGAAGTTACAGAAAAATTACAGGAGGCATCATCAGCTTATTTCATTCAATTTTTTCATAACTTTGGTTTCCATGACAACAAAGGAGGCAATTCCACAAATCCAGCAGCTCATTATTTGAGATAGTTTTCTGTTTCCTCTGGAGAAGAGAGACTTTTTTTTTAAAGTCTCTTGTATGAAATTCATAATTCAGTGGATGAAATCTGAAGGAAAAAGTAATTGAAGTGAAGCCTCTCTTTGGGTACATGGTATATCTTGTGAAGAACACTTACTGAGACTTATATTGGTTCTTTCTCCACTCACAACTCACTGACTTATGTTACCAATATTTCTTCCCTTGGTTTTCTACAACAAATTCTGACATAACTTGAACTCTCACTAAGGAAAAAAATACTTGTAAGGTGAGGGAGAGATTGTTTTCCTTTTTTATTTTCACCATAAAGCACAGCATCCAGAACTCTGCAGCTCCCCAGTAAGTGAATGAAAGTAATGTTGATCTCAGCCATGTACAAACTCTCATGTTAGGAAATACCTTTTGAAAATGCAACTAAGATCCCAAGTTCTGCTAATAATTTAAGACTAGGTTATTTTTATGTGTTACATCTGAGAAATCCACAGATAGAAAAGCAGTTTGCTGAAGAAGGCACAAACCAGGCTTCTTATAAATGTACAGTCAGTCTAAAAAGGTTTCTTTACCCATGACCTGGATCTATTACTAGAAAAATATCTTTTTAGAAAGGATATTGGTGTAGGGAAGAATATGGTATGCATATTTTTCACCAGTTCTCTAAATGTTCCACATGCAAGCAAGGCAAGAGGAAATATAAACCAACATGAACATTTGAATTATGAAATGTAAGCAGAAAATCCTTTAAGAAGATGCATTCCTTGCTATTATCCCCATTTAAAATACAATACCATAATAGATGAATATCCAGTTTCAGGATTTTGTTCCAAATTCTTCCATGGGTTTTAAAAGGTCACCATGAGCAGTGGTGCTGATGGAATCGGATCTCGTAGGAAATTATAATTTTTTTTGTCTTAGTGTATCATTACTGAACAGTCCTTTATGGCATGAAGTTAGGTTTATTATGACAACTTTAGAAATGCTGAAAGCTAGACACCGTTATTAAGCAGCAAATGTGTTTCTTGCAATGTTGCCTGCATTTTCTAGTTTAGCAAAAAATCAGATCAGCTGCATAGAAGTTCAGGTCTGTTAAATCTGTATTCATCCACAACTTGTGTTTCCTGAGACTATAAAAGGTTCTTGGAATCTAAAAGTTTTAACTAGACAACAGGAAAAAAAGAAATCAAAAACTTCACCACAGAGAAAATATCTCAAGTATCATATAGTGGCATGGCAAAGTCTTTCAACAACAACCAAACCGCCAGAACCAAACCAAACCAACAAAACAACCAAAAAACTCTAAAAATTTAGTAAAGAGAAATGGTGCATGATGTTAGAAGGGTTGGAAGTAAAGCAGCAGCAAAGGAATTCATGAGGAAACTGACTGTTCAAAAAAAAAAATCCCAAAACTATAATGTGTACTTGCAAGCCATCCCTAACTTCCCAGGTTATTTTCTGACATGGTAAAATTCTGCTTCTAGTTCCACTTCCATGGAATCACTACATTAAGAAAAGGCTGATTTAAAAGGGATCTATCTGGAAGAAGGGCTTCTGGTGAAAAGATGGAACTAAAGATCTGATCTATTACTCTAACTTTATTTTCCCTTGTTTCTGAATGTGATTTGTAGCTGCTGTTTTTCAATGCTCAGCTGTTTCTGCCTTGACTTCAGCATCCAGACCCCAGTCATAAATAGGATTTTCCAACAGTTAAGAAAGCTTTATAGCATGTGATCCAAACGTTCATAAGGTTCCATGAAATACACATAGTGAGCTTACAAAATATTTCTCAAGAAACCCAAAGGCCATATATTGTCATGCAGCAACCTGTTTGCCTGTTTTGGAGTTTTTTCCCTAAAGCATTCAATGTCATCACTGGAAAATTTCTTGTGGTCCGCAGCTAGACACAGTGACACACACCTCACACTCCAACATAATGCAACTGTATGCTGTAGTAGGATTGTGGGCAGTAAAAACAGATTACATTACAAGGTATAAATAACCTAGACATATTATTGTTTTTGACTGAACTTACACTTCATTTTACACTAGCATGAAATCTACTGGTAAATTTAAATCCATGAAGTAGTAAAATTAGTAACTACATGAGGTCTGAGCTTCCTTTGTAGAAGTGTGAGTTTGTTTTTAGAACTGAGTTTTGTAAGTGTTTTATTGACCTAGTGGTTGAATGGAGAAACACATGTTTATTTAGACTGAACATTTGTTAACAGTGCTTTGAAATGACAGTTTGGCTTTCTCTCAAGAAAATGTTTGGGATACACAAAGGAAATCTGGAATGAAATTATTTCTGTTAAGATTGTTCATTTTCTTTTGTAAAGGATACAAGAAAGTTTCACTCATCTGCCTTTAAAGTGAAGTGAGGGCATCAAAACTAGGAGTTATAGGAATATACATTCTTTCTGAAATGCCCTGAAATGCCCTCTCTGTGCTTCATGAAAGATGCAGGTTCTACAGAATGTTTTCCTGAGCCATTGTCACATCACCAAACAGTTTTGCCTTTCAAAGGCATGACCCTGGGTGCACATCTGAGGTGATGAATTTGTTTCTCAAGACCAGAGGGAAGTTGACTTATGCTTGTTACAGGATGAAATACTTACTGTGCATTGTTACATGGCATTTTCAATCAGAAGTCTATAGCTGTAGCTATTTAATAAGCAGAGGTGTAATGAGAAATCAGCAGTTCAACATGAAGTAACTGCATTTTTCTTTGAGTTCATGAAAATCTGTGTGTTTCCTATTACAGAGACATCCCAGTCTTGAGGCACTGTTTTTGTGTTACCACCTTCATATGCTAGCAAAAAGAAATAAGATATGTTCATCTGGAGGTCTATCAAGCTTACAACTTAAAAATTACTGACACATCAAATAAAGGGCTATGGTCCACAAGATTTGTCAAGTGTTGCAATCAGATCTTTGAACTCCATCATTTCAAGAAATGGAAGACTAGAATGGGAGCAAAAAAGGTTAACAAAAGAAACAGAGGTTGAAAAAACAAGGTGAAAATCTGATTGCCTTCAAAAGATCAAAATTATACTTCAAGAATCAATTAAGTAAAATGAATTTAATACAGGCTGCTTCATTTATGACTAGTCATCACACTTAAATACATGCCTCCTTTTTAAATATTAAAGTACCTGGATAATTTTACTAATACTGTTACTGCTACTACTACTGTGGTTTTATGACAGGAATTTAATTTTCTTTTAGTGAAACAAACTTTAAAAAATCTGATGATTTTTCATTAAAATAACTATAGTTAGTTTAAAAACAATGGAATTATTTGTTGTTACTTTATTTTCTGGGAGATATCATTGCTATGGTATGTTAACACACAATGTGATAAAAAAGATGCTAACTCCACAGGGCATTGCTACCCAGTATGACTTTTACTTGGTTTGAGGTCTACTCATTATGAGTAATGGCCTCTTCCTACACTGATATTTGCCTTACAGACTCTTCTCTTGATTCATGTAATGGCAAGGAGGAACTCTGGCAGAAGATCCAGCAGTGGAGATTGGATCCAGGGAGCTGGGGGTTTTCTGTGTTTTGTTTTTTGATTTGTTTTTGGTTGGCTGGTTGGTTTTGAGTTTTTTTTAGAGCTCAGGTTGCGCACCAGTAAATTGCAAAGCTAAAATTGTAATAGAGATCAGCTTCAAATGTGTCTGCTTCATTAATTTTTTCCACATTGAAAAAAGACAGAGGCTAAGAAAGCAGGCTTTGCTGACTTGAAGAGGAACAAAAAAAAAAAGCTGGAAGAGATGCTTTGTTTTAAGGCTCTCTGGAGAAAATATTGTTGTGAAGCTCTGTGACAAAGGGCTATTAATAAGAAAAGTGATGGAAAAATGTTCATGTTCATTCTTTTTTCTTTTATGAAGGTACAGAATGAAGAATAAAAAAATCATCACTGCCTACTACTTATCAATCATTCTACTATTTAAAATGTTTTGATAGAACAATCAGAAAGTAAATACATTGTATCAGATCCTATTGCTCCATAGTTAGAAGAAGATGTGCATAATGTGCAGGCTGAATTGTGTTTCCATGAAGCACTGGGTAAAAAGTGATGAATAAATTATATAAAACAGCAGAGTCACTTATCTACCCCACTAGCTCCTGTTTCTCACTAGTGCACTGGATCTGCTGGATGCTGTTCAAAGAGAAAAGGATTGTCTGCACCATGCAGGAGAGAGTAAGGCCAATCCAGCATCATTCCTGTTATATTCACACTTTAATACTAGCATGTCACTAGAGGACATGACATAGAAGAGTGGACTGACAATCACAGCAGCGAGGTTTGATCCCAGTGAGGCAGAAAAGCCTTTGTTTCAGGGTTTGCAACCCTTTTTATAAGGTGTTCTGATACAGGTCAACATGATTGGCCAAAGGAACCACCTCTCTGGTCCCATTGGTGGAACAAGAGAAAAACACATTCAGAACAGCTGTGTGACATTGTTTTGAGAACTAAAACCTATTTATAGAAAACGGTCCTTGAAAGAGAATGTTCCCAAAAAATTTTCCCTTGAGAACAAATCAGCCACTGTTAGCCTGAAAACTCTCTCAGGCTCAGAAAATCATATCCACATTAGCAGATGTTTAGCAGGGAGCTATTTACAGAAAGGAGCTGAGATGTCAACTACCTGTCCCCTGTTCTAACTGACATGACCCTCGACACTCCACATGACACGCACTACAGTGACTGGCTGGGTGTGCCCTTCTCGCCCTGCTTCACTCCAGCTCTGCATGAATTGCTGCTTTACTTCCTCAGGTATAGCTCTAGCCTACAGATTCCAACCACAACCATTAGCCAGCAGAATTATCTTGAGCAAGTATCAAAGAAATCTCAATCTGTAGAATTCAAATTCAATGGTCTATCAGGACAGTGTTTCCAAAAGCCATCTGGAACAAAACCTAAAATTTAACAAACATTGTTTATCATTACATAAAACATTCTCTGTTGTACATACACTGTTGTTGTTAGAATATTGCTAGAGTTCCAGCAAACAAAGTAATCCCTTCAGTTATGCTTTTCCCCAGGAATTTTTTCACAGTATGTGAGTATAATTGTACTGAGGTGTTTGTCAATCATATTACATAAACAAGCTCTCGGTGATTATTTCACTTGGAAAACATCCATTTACCCATAAAACTCATAAGGAAAATCAAATTTTTAAGTTGCCACAACTTAAATATACTAGACACTTAGTCTCAGGAGAGTAACAGTCAGGATAAAACCTGCAGAAATGCACAAGCGTGCGTTCTCTTGTAAATTTTTGGGTTGGCTCAGTTCATCATAAATCCGCAAGATAAAAGTTTCCAAAGTCATAAAGAAGTTATCTAGCTATTTGACAACCTTATATTGTAATAACTCTGTAATATTTTCTAGAATGAAGAGATGCCCACATTGAAGTGCATGCTAGGGTTAGTAGTTTTTTCAAGTATTATTCCCCAGTATGTAACTTGCACATAATGAGTATAACCGAAATATAATCGAGACATGGTCACTGGAATTGAGCTACAAAAATTTAGAATTCTGTGAAATAACTCATAATCTATCAGGGTGAAGGATAAGACCAAATATTACTGAGCTGAATGAAGTTATTTTCAAAATAATTATATAAGACTTTTACAATAATCTTGGTACAACTCATAACATGGGGCTTAAAATCTTCAGTGGAAAGGCTTCTTTTTTCCCCCTTAGAAGCTGTACATACAAGGCAATATAGATTATTTTAGAAAACGTGATAAAATACTTGTGAAAATATTCTTGTACTTCAGGATCCTTAGGCATTACAAATATAACATCTATTGCTATTTTTATGTGCAGTGTCATTGCCTCTTTTATGGTGATCATTTTTTGAATAATACTAAATTAGCTGAATTTATGCACATAAATTAGTACTTCTACATTTTCATTTTTATTACTTATATACATCACAGACTTGCTCAGATTAATATAAAAAATCCTTTTTATGTTCAAGAGAGCAGAAACAAAGAAGAATAGCTAAATGAATATCAATAAGAAATTGTAGAAAATCAATAGAGAAAATTAAAGGATAACAAGGGAACTCTATAGCTGATAGTAAGGAAAATAAAACTAATTTAAACTTTATTTAGGACAGAAGGAATCCTATCAATTCTATTTCAGTAAAAAACTGATGAATTACCTACATTTTCAATAAATAGTTCTACTTGCTACTTGGGGAAAAGGACAGTGAGACACACATTGCCTATTTACCATTTTATTTAACAGGTTATAAGATGGATAAGAATTTACTGGATAACTGCACTCAGAGGGTCATGGGTTGCTCCTCAGAGCCAGTGAAAAGTGGAATAACTCAAGGATCTGTCCTGTCTTTTCTGACGTGTTTATTAGCAACCTGGACACAAAACCAGGGATGCCAATTGCCACGTGTAAAGGCAGAGGCAGGACTTAGATTCAGGCCAGAGGAACAGGCAAATAGCGGCAAGGACAAACAGAAGTCCTGGGTCTGGGTTAGAAGAACCGGGCACCACGTCATATGATCCACTCTTGACCTGGATGAAAACACTGCTTCCATGATCAAGTTTTTTGTAATTTGCACTGTGTTGTGAAAAGCAACAGAACCAGTAATACTGGAATTCAATTCTCCAGAGGAAGGAACTCCAGCTCACCTATCCTTGGGTCACTGCATAGGCTGAAACCTTCCTTCTATAACCTCACCTGAAGGCTACCCTCATTCTCCCCGAGAACTGGAGACTGGTCATCCAAGACTCGAGTCTTATGTGACACGAGAGTAACCTGGGCTCAGGCTGCCATTAAAGTGCTGTGAGAAAGTCTGTAAAGTGACAGAAGAAACGAGTCTCATCGAGGGGGTAGAATTATTGATACAGTATCAATAGTAGCTCAAAGATACAAGAGAGGAAGTACCAGCATGAAAATATGAAAAGGCCTGATGGGAAAACAGCAGAGAGGTTAGTTGGGGTAGTCTGTTTAGCTCGGAACGAGTTGTGAAGCATTGGGTCAAACTGGCAGCGTTGTCAGTGTTGATGCTCCTGGTGGCAGACAGCACACTGAAGCAGTGAGGATATGTGGTGGTGTCCAGCCCTTCCTCCTTATTATGTCATAAGGCCATCTGCTAAGGTTTTTCACACTAGAGGTGGTGTGCACAAGGTTGTTTAACAGCTCATTCCTAGCTCTTTTATGTTAAATAATAAATTGGTGCTTTTTTACTTTAAAGGTGCATTCATCCTGACTTCAGGCTGTTTTTACTCCTGGCTGAAGATGCTTAAGCGAACCAGCCCAAAAGGGAGTATAACAGCATTGCAGCAGCACAGCAATCACATGGCTTGACCTTGGGCCACTGACTTGTCTCACAGATGGGTCAATATTTGCCAAGACTCCACTTAGTAATTGCAATTCCTCTGGAGACTCTTTACAAGCATTTCCCAGGAACAAGGAACGCAGAACAGGCATCTATAGACAAAATTACAAAGCCTGACCTTGTGGCACTTGTGCCTCCACTAACTAGAACTGCCTGTGTGGATATTTGTCAAAACTCTAACTAGGTCTCATTTCACTTTGTTGTTTCTTCCCACACAGTTCCACAGAAAAGATTTCGTACAAAGTTGCTTTGAGATACATCAACAGAAGAACAATCAAGACAGATGTCACCACCATTACAGCTGACAGATAGAGGTCCTGGACTGAAACTGTGTCCAAGGCCCAGAAAAGCAGATTAGGCAGAGATTAGCAAATCCTAGCACCTCACAGTGCCCTGTTAACAATCCCTGTGTATGTATGTAATGGACATCAATAACCTGCTTTTGGCCCTTTATTCTCAGTTCTGTCTGCAAGGTCACAGGCCCTCCCAAATCAACTCCCCAGTGATTCCAGGAGAATCACTGCAGGGGGATGCAGGCACATTCCCTGTGGCATTTTGGACTGGCCCCCTAAAGCAGAGGCTCACACAGCTGAAAGTATTTGAGCTGCCTGTGACACTGGGGCCACCTCAATGCTCAGCCACAGCTGTCAGCACCTGCAGGAGAAAGCGGATCCTAGGGAAGCTGTGGAATTGTGATTAGTTGCAAGAAGGGTTGTTCACTAATACTATTACCAGAGCAGCAAGTGAGAAGTGAGGGACTGGGGCCAAGAGTCTTACTTAGCATTGGATAAGAGTATAATGTAGTAGAAAACAAGGTGCTGTGCAATGCAGAATGGATTGTAGAACAGTTAGCCTTGCTCAGCTTTCACGCCCCTATTAAGAGAAAAATTTTGATAAAATGGTAATTAGCTCTCAGAAGAGTAAAAAATTTACTGAAGCATAAACAGTACTGCAAAACTTCAGGATTCCTTCTAAGTAGCTCAGGAGGGATAAATACATATGCAACTGTTACAATAATGTTTCTGTAACTGGCAGGATATGGCCAAAATTTTAAAGAACAGTGTAAAATTAAAAGTAAGGGATATATCTGAGCAATTCAAAAAAGTTTTCCATTGATCCTCTAATGCAGACATAAATCTAAATTATAATCAGGAGGTTTTAAGGAAGATGTGCACAACTTCAAATAGCTAGCAAGTCTTAAAGTCTTCATTAAACAGGGCTGCTGTGTTTTTCTCTTAATGTTCCTTCCTTTTTTTACATATATTAATCTACTATTGCTTTCTCCTGATGAAATTTAGCTCTATGCCTCCACCCAGTGGGCTTTTCTTAACCAAAAACAAAAAGACACCCTAAAAAGTGCATGCACACATACACACAGTACCAGCAGAAGCATTGGTGGTGTGAATTATTTCTTTCCATCTTTTCTGTAGAGTGGCTCAGCTGAAATGTAGATAAGTATCTTCTGCAGCTAGATAACTACAAATATGAGATCTTTAAAATGTTTTAATATTGTTTCCATTACATGTTTGCTGTTGCTATAGAAATGGTGATTGTGAAGCATGCAAACCCAGTCGGCACCAGACAAAAACTTAAATTTCAGAGTGGGGCTTCTCAAATCTAAAAATCTGAAACTAGCTTTAATTTTTAAAATAGATGGGAAACACTGGCTTGTGATTATAAATGACCCTTTACTATGTAGTACTTCTTTTTCATATTTAAACTAAGGAGAAGTGTATTCTACATTTTTTTCTTTCCCATTAAGATTCTTTATTGACTTGCAACGGCACTTCTGCCTTAAACTGGAAGAACTATTCTGGATATATATCCTAAAGAGCTTATAACAAAATGAGTTCTGTAGGTGTCAACTTCTCTGTTAAATTACATAGGGTATTTCAGATACATGCACTGGTTTTGTAAAACAGTGTATCATATATGCTAAATATTGTTCACATTAAGAAACACATGATTGTTACCAGTTCTCCAACTGTCTTTGCTTTCCATTCCTTTCTTCTCTGTCAGGCCTCCACATCCACTAAACTGTGGTCTGTCACTATACATTAAAAAATGTAAACTTACAAGGAAGAGCACATTAAATATATCAAAAACACAGTTTAGGGAAAAAATTTTATGCCAAGCCAGGAAGAACAAGATCTCTTCCTACATTCCAGACTGAGAAATAAAAAATATACTTTTCTCATCCTCTCCCACTTTAATGATGATATCTCCCTTACATCCAATATCAAAACCAATCCAGCATAAACCTCTTTCCCATACAATAGCTCTCCTATTCTTTGCAAAGATCTGTTTACAATTTATTAATACCATAGAATTGAAACTAAAAGACAATGAAATTATAGGATAATGAAAAGCTTTTCAGCCTGTAATTAATCTGCAGCTTTTAACAGATGAGAAAACCTGCAGTCTTCAGTACAAATTAGATTTTGGAGTAGGAATAATAGCCCAAACAGATAATAATTCAAACTGTGAAGAAGTCATACACTAATCTTCTGTTCTTACATTCCTTATACCACAGGTCAAAGAATCATTTCTGTATCAAGTACATCATTTTCTAGGAGACGCACTGTTCTGAGAGATACCTAATACAGAGACAGAGATGCTTCTAGCTATTCCTGCTTTTTGGAGGGGGTTGGGTTGCTTTTTGTTTGTTTCATAATGTTGTAGATGTTTTACAGCTGCTAAAGGTCTGAGATAGCTTAATTTCATATTTGCCAAATGATATTCTAGAGAAATGGAAAGAGTCTTGCCTACACATTATAGTTTCAGGTTAAGCTCACTTCTGATCTATTCTTTTTCCCCTTTTTTTGGTTTTCAGTTAGAAGCTTTTCCTTAAATAGTAAATATCCAAACTTCACCATACCAGTGTTTTTGAATCCAAATCCAAGGAAGGTAATTACCTTTTTTTAAACAGCTTACAATACAACCCAAGAACCTTCAGAAAGTTAAAAATATTTTTAAATTGTCTTATTGTCAAAGTTATGACTATATATTACTTTTGTAGAATACCTGTACCTTTCAGAATCAAGGAATTTGGCAAACAATATTCATTTGCATTATATACAGAGTAATAAATGTAGCTCCATCTTCTAATCAAAATCCTTAGACTTTCCTCAGTTAGGAATTGTGAAGGTATGACCAATATTCAGAATTTATTTGGAATTCAAAACTTTTGTGAAAAATTTATTTCGGTATAGAGATGTCTTTCCATATATCCAGTCTAAAACTTACCTGGTGCAACTTGAGAAACAATTTCCTATTGTCCTGTCACTTGCTACCTGGGGAGAAGAAGCTGACCCCCATCTAATTTTAGGCAGTCTTAGAGAGGGATAAGGTCTGTCCTGGAAGAGGGTCAAAGGCTTTGCTTTTGAAGGCTTTGCTGAAGTTGAGGTAGCTAGCATCCACACTTTTCCCCTTATCCACTAAGCACATCACCTTAACAGAGTGAGATTAGGTTGGTCAAGCAGCACCTGCTTCTTGTACTCCCATGCAGTCTGGGCCTTATCTCCCAGTTGTCCTGCACTTAATGTGTGATGGCAGTCAGGATGATCTGCTCCATGACCTTCCCTGGCATCAAGGTCAAACTGCAAGACCTGTAGTTCCTCAGATCCTCCTCTGATTCTTCTTGTAAAAAAAAAAAACCAACAAAACAAAACTACTATGTCAGATAAGACTTAGGTTGCAACTTAAGGGAAAAAGCCCAAATGAACAAGACAAGAGGTTAGAGGAAAAAACAAGGTAGCTTTTTATTTTTCCTTTTTGTTTCTCTTACTTTATATGATTAACATCAAGAATGAGCTTAAGCCCCACTGATTGAAGGTGCAGCCCATTCCTAGGAGTGCTTCCTGTGAACAGATCCAGGAAGTGAGGACCTGGTCCGGGAGAGCTGCCCTACTCCCGCTCATGCAGCTGGAAATTGGATAACTTGCCCTAATATAACATACGATGCAGAAGTGGAGTTCCTGTGCATGTGTAACTGCATTTTGTACCCTTTCTGCACTCCCAAATAAAATATTTGTTAAATACAAAATGTTTTTAAGTTTGGCATGATTTATTGCTCCTAGTGCAAAGGCAATTTATCATCATACCTCCACTGCCTTTGGAGCAGAGTACTGTATGGATCGAGGAGCAGCAGCTTCTACACCTGACTGTTCAGCAACTGAAATTACCACAAAATGATATAGATATATATGAGATTGGGTTTAAAATAACATTGACAACAGTAATGACTACCACCTGGACAAGATACCATTTTAAAATAAAAAGTGAGTATCTTAAGATATTGTCTGAAAATCAGACCAGTGTTTACAGGTAAGTATGTGAAGGTATGGATGTGTAAATGACATCCTTTGGTTTTAATCTTGAGCACAGTGCATATTAACTAGTTCTCTGTTTTGAGACCTACAGTGCAATTCATTATATTGACAGCTGTACAATAATTGCAAAAAATGCACCTCCAAGATATTGATGTTTTAATGTCTGTTGGTTTATCAAAAACTAAATATATTTTAATGTATATCAGGTAACTTAAAAGGAACACTATCTACCTCATTAAACCAAAACATTATTTTCCACTGAAGATAATCACTTTATTTATATTATCTAGAAGGAACAAAATATAAAACCTCATCAAAATTAAGTAAGTAGGAGAAAAAAAAAAGTATGAATATCAGTAAAAATGTTGACATAGAATGAATTCATGCTTTTTATATCCAGAATTTCTACAGAATGGACCATTTTGAGAAATCAAAAAGCATTCAAAAAGCTTTAATTACATTGTCTTTGGAGAATTAAATGTATGTGCTGTATTCACAAGCAAATATTTTAACATATTTCTCTGAGATGCCAAAATGTTTACACATTAATGATTACAGTGGAATAAAAAAATATAGCACATTACATTGTTAAAAGGTGAGGAAACACTGCCTCCAGCAGATATATGCTCCTTGATTTTAAGTGCAGAATGCTGGAGGATTTGTAATTATCATCAGGAAATAAGATGCAAACTGAAAAGGGACACCAAAGCAGAGGGAACCCCATTTATAAAAAATAAGGTTGGCTTTAATTTATTAACAAATAGTTATTAAATATTTGGTGTTACTGGATTTTTTGTATCCCAGACCATTGCCTGATGAAGTTTGATGACCAAACATTTTCACATCACTGTTGAATGTGCAGTAGCATGGATGCAGACTTGGATGTCATGTTGCCAACACTCAGGGATACTGAGAAAGCCAATTTTGTGCCATGTATGTAAACAGGTTGTTAAAATTTCTAGAAGCTTCAAATGCACAGTATCTGTGCAGATCAGCTGCAAAGCTTCCTGCCATAAATCTGATGAGTCTTGGCCAGATCAGATATACTGTGTGCACACTGAAAGCAAAGTTCTTATGTGCACAGCAAATCCTACAAACTGAGACCAGATTAATTTCCTGCCAACAAGCTGGCCATCTGTGGAGGGCAATTTCTTCCATTTCTTCCTGGAAAATTTTCTACTGTCATCAGTGAGCAACCCAAAACTGGTGTAGGTAGGAAGCATGAAATGTATCAGCCTGAAGACTGTTTTAATATAAACACTCAATTAGCACATGGAACTCTATGGTAAACAAGCACTTACCAGCAGCAGCCCGCCTATTCTGGTGGATACTTTTATAAACAAATCTACCAGTGGTCCTTGAAACTGACAACAAATTAAAAAATTGTTAAGTATGTAATTTAGGATTCTATTTTAAAAAGAAGTATATTGATTTATTCGAAATTTTTTTGTATTTGGTCTAACTTAACTGGACAATAAAATAAATTTAATGTAAATATTAACAAGTGAATGATAAAACATTTTTTCCATAATGAGCATTATCATTCTCCCGAATTTCAACACCTGAGTCTTCTTAAAGCAATCCAAGCAATGTGTAACTGATTTGTGTTGATCACTGACTGAAAACATACAATGTATTACAGTATTTTAATTTTTTAAAGCACTATGGTATTTATTTCTAGTTTTATGCCAGCATTTGACTTTTAGATTCAAGTGACATGTCAGCAACTGTAGATCATGTACTTTCTGTCTGCCACTGGTAGTTCAAGTCCTTGTACTTCATTCTATCACAGAAGGATAAAGAGAAAAAAGGAAAAAGCAAGCGAGCAAAAGAGCTAAAAAAGGAAAAAAAAAATCTAAAAATAGCCTACTTTGTAGTGAATCATCACTGCTCAACTAAAAAAAAAAAAAAAACAAAAAACTTCAGGGTGAAAGAGAGAAATCACTGTCATATTTACTCACTGCTTTCTGGTCTCAGAATACCTTTCCCTACATGGCAATATCCCTTTGGTCAGCTGGGGTCAGCTGTCCTGGCTGTCTCCTCCCTACCTCCCAGGCACCCTCAATCTCCATGCCAGTGTGGCAGCACGGAAAAAAGGCCTTGGCTCTGTGTAAACCCTCCTCAGCAATTACCAAACTTCCACAATCAACCCTGTGTTCAGCACAAATCCAAAACACAGCCCTGTACCAGCCACTGTGAAGAAAAGTAACTATCCCAGCCAAAACCAGCACACACATTTCTAGTGAGCAAGTGTAGATTGAACAAATTTCTAAAACATTGTTATTTTAGTTTATAATTCCTTTTTTCCTTTAATCCTAGAAGTGGGATCCTCCACTATTGTTTCTCAGCTGACAAATGTTTTCTCAACTGGATGGCAAGATATTAAAAAAAGACACAAATATGGGGATAACTTCTCTTCTGGGGAAAATAAATCCAGACTTGAAAATATTGATCCAAATTGCTATTAATTAAAAGCTACACAGAGGAAAACAAATTTCATGACAAAGCTATACACAAAAGGTAGAGGAATTCACAGGCTATAAGTTACAAAGAAGCTTTATGAATGGGCCATTATTTTACCAAGACCTTTACGTCTAAACAACTTCTGGACCTTTGGCAAGTTTTATTCTTTGTGGAGAATCACAAAGAATAGCCATCCAAGTATAGCATACGTACTTTGTTTTCACGTGCCAAACCTATCCAAGAACACACAACATGCTCCTAGAACTGGCAGTTCTTGAGATATCAAATACATCACATGCATCATTTTAATCACTCCAAGTGAGTACAAGTTTAGTAGTCTCAGTTGCAGGAAGTATTAGATTCATGGTCAGATGGTGCTACAGCCTATTATTTTCAATTCAAGATGTCACACAGCTAATAGAATTTAAGTTTAGAAATACAGACCATTTCTTTTCAAGGTACCAGATCCCTTTCACTCTCAGCATAGAATACATATTTTCAGGATGAATATATCATTATTGGATTGATAAGATAAATCAAGGCAATAGCAAAAGTAATATGGAAGCAAAAAGACATTATTTATTAGAAATAATTTAATAAAATGTTCACAGCTGATTTAAATATATGCAGAGGTTATGTATTTTGCTGTATTTTCTGAAGAAGAAATTCTACTTGTAAATTTAGATTTGGCTGTCCTTTCTTTGTCTTCTTACTCAGTATTTTATAAGCTTCCATTTTCTTTTTCTTGTACAAACGTTGAGCTTCCTCCCTTTGTTGTTTTCTTTTTTCTGCTTCCTGAAATTAAGTAAATATGTAAGAATATGAAACAATTACAAATCTTCTGTGACTGCAAAGCTATCTATAAGCAATAAAATTCATTTTTGTATAGGTACTGGCAATTAGGTATTGTACTGCCAACAGAAACACCATTTCTCTAAAGCTTAATCAGGATGTTCTTTCAGCACATACTGCAATCAGAACAAATTATACAACCTCAAGCTTCAAGAGAAGAGACAAGTTTCCTTCAACAGAACATCCTACAATAAGTTTTGCTGCTGCAATCTATACTACTTCCTTTCTGTGAAATGCTCCTTGACTACTCTCCTTAAATGACAAACTGGCAAAAAATTCCCCACTTTCTCCTCTTGAGTGGAAAGAAGGAAGAAAAAGGTGATGCAGCAACTCCCATGTGAGTATGATGCCAATCCAGATGTGCTAGGATATTGGACACCTCTGCATGGGATAGGCTGATAGGATATGGGACATATCTGGACCATGACTTGGGCAGGTGTGTGATATTAGGACAGCATTATCTAGGGAAAATTAATCCAGACCAAACTACTAGTGACCTGTCCTCTTTTGATCAACACAGGCTGCTGTCGTACCTTTAAGAGAGATGGAACAGAAGCACAAACCCTAATCAAATTTTCACCTGTAAAACCTTCCATGAAGCACAAATGCAACCAAACTACTAATGGAGTGTTAACTATATATGGATGGACTATCAACACTATATAGATAATCACCACAATGTTCAGATTTTATCCAACATCTCACACTTCCCTTTCCAGTGCTGTAATTTTTGTTTTCCACAGCATAGATGGCTTCAGTGATGTACCAAACTAGTAAGAATTGCTCTTCGATATAAAATCTATACAACTCAAGGAAAGATTTTGAAATAGAAATCTAGGAGCAATCAAGCTCAGTTCCAACAGAAATCTAAGAACAATCAAATAAACATGCATATGCAAAAATATGCAGAGATAACCTCTCTCCATTCAGAATCCCTGACTTATTTAATAACATAATGACTAATTCCATTTATTCCCCCTTTTTTTAAAAAAACAGAGCAGCATCAGCTCTAACTTATCTGTAATTCACTTCCTATCTAATAATTTTTCAGCTGTTCAGTATATTCTTGTATACAACATCCAGTTAAGCTACCAACCAAATGCTTACTTCAAAGCAAGAACATTCATGTTACCTAGACTGTTGCTACTTGTATTCGTATTTTTTCTGATCTTTAGTGAATTCTAGCTTTTTTCAGGCCAAAAAAGGCATTTGAGGAGGCCAAAATTGTGTCTTTAGGCTTATTTCTCTTCCCAAGATAAATAACAGCAAATCCAGCATTTGCTAATGTACATGTGACAGTGAAGTATATACTTTACTTCTTCATCATGCTCCACTTAAGTACGCCATGCAAATGATTACTGTTATTGGGGCATTTAGCTCCTGTTTTGCCTAATTATCTTTAACAAAACTAAAAATGCCAACACCTGCACTCAGGCAACTCCTAAGCGCTGCTCAAAGAGTACTCCCTGCAGTCTTGCTGAGGTTTTGCTTGTTCCCATCTTCTCTAAATAAGCTGGTAACAACATTAATTTCTTTTGACACAATCTGAAGCTAAGATGCAAAAAAGCAGCCATCAGCTGAATAACAATGTAACTCACCCAGAATCACAGATCAGCTTGCATAAAACAAAGATGTTTTATACAGCTATATATTTAATATTTAATATATTGATGTTTAATTTACATTTTATATATTTTATACTTATACAGTAGCTACTGAAATTTTGTACGTGACCGGGAAGTTACACAACTGCTACAATATTACACTGTGTGCCATTTTACAGTGCAACAATGTCTTGGGAGAGAAAAAAACTAGTTAAATAAGGACCTCTCAAAGTAATAATTCAATGAGTTATTTGACAATGATGATATTACAATATGTCCTGTAAAAATAATTCCAATTGAATTTGAATGAACGTAATTACTAAAAATTTTGACTGTAGATACTATTACATTTAATTGTTTCACTGCTGGTCAAAGTATATAAAAAAGTAAAATGAAGACAACATTATGATAATGGTATAAGAAACAGGATAGATATTTCATTTTTCAACACAAGATGATGTTGTTGTTATTACTTCCCCTTCTACAAAATTTAAGAGGCCTTAAATCTTGTTGATATAATCCACTGGGGTATGCACATCAAGCCCTAGACTTTTCTTGACGTACCAACTGACATGGTAAAAATCCTACTGGCAACTGCAAGACAAAACTAGAAGAACAAAGAGAATGATCCTTTGAATGCCTGTGTGCCTGAATGCCACTGTCCAGTTGAAAAAGACTGAGAGAGTCCCAATACCTCTTATGGTCTTCCCTGGGTTCAGATGGAAGACTGAGAGGTAGAAAAGGTATTGATCTAGATTTTGTTTAAAATCAAGAAAGAACTCTGTTGAAGATTTACCTCTTTCTTTCTAGCATGCTCAGCCTTTATTTTCTCATACTCTTCTTTTGCCTTCTGATTGGACGTTTTATTTTTAAACTTCTCTTGAGTCACAACTGACCTGGAAGAAAAAGTATCCATTATTGAGACACTGATTATCATCAAGCAGACATAACCATAGATGATATCACACAGCCAGTGCAGAATCACAGCACAGTCTCCCACTGCTTTTTAGCTATTCAGGGAAGTGAACTACAAATATAGGTTTCAGAAGACTCATCCTTCTACACTGAATGGATTGTTTGCACCACTCTTACACAATACTCAACACCATTCCAGGCCATGCATGAGCAGTCAGCAAGAAAACACAAACTAAACTTCTTCAATGCCAAATGTACCAAAGACCTGATTGCACACAACTTTTAGTAATGCATACACCTTATCTGCTGTATCTTCACATGGATTATGTTTCCTGAAGCTTGAAGACTGCCTAAAAGAGTTTTCCCCATCATTCAAGATCCTCAGAGCTAGAAAATCTGAACATACTAGCTTAGAGCTGCATTCTCTCTTTCTAGATCCCACACAAGGAAGCGACTGCAGAGAGAACATTCATTTAGAAATACCACTCTCTTATGGAAAAACACCAAAAAATTTTTGCTTTATTCTCATCTCCACCTGGTGGCAATACTGTGCAACGATGCCTCATTGTCTCCAGTACAAAGTAAGTTACACTGCCACTTATTTTTCTAACCACTAGGAAAAAATACTTAAGACATAATGGCAGTTTAATAAAGCAAATCATCACAATAAAGTCCATGTGAACTGTTAAAATCTAAAATATTTATTTAGTGATGGAACAAATTACTTTTTTTAAAGACTTTGAAAACTTACTCTGCGGTTTTATTAAGCTTTTCTTCTGAGGACACTGAATTATCTGGAGTCCTGCGCTGCTTTTTAAGCTTTTCTTCCTCAGCAAGGTAAAGATGTTTCAAGTGTTCTGGATAGGTATCAGTAAACTGATCACCCTGTTGTGAATGCACTTGTTTTCTCTTTTTCAATAATTTCCTATATTGTTGTTCAATCTTTTGTTTCCTCCGAAATGCAAATCCTCGTCCTGAAAGCATAAGAAAAGGAGAATTAAATACACCTGCACTAAAATAGTACCAAACCATTCAATTGTTGCCTTGAGCCTTTCAATCTGTTTTCTTTCTAAACTCAAAAAAGCCACTACGTGTGGCAATTTTAATAAGGACCAGTCATAAATTCAAGGAAAAAACCCCACTATTATTAGGTTGTTCCCCACAGCAGCATTGCAGGTAGCACATATTTGCTGAAAATTACTGCCTAAACCCCTGGGAGAGCACTGCAAATATCACTATTTACTGCTCACTCACCACTATGCACCTATGCCAATGTTTTTTGAAGCCAGTGAAAAGATGTATTAGCAATTCACTTCACTCCTACTTTTGACAGCTTCTAAAGCCATATTAAAATAGATTCCAAAATAAGCTCCTAAAGGCAGTGTCACGAAAACACTGGTAATAATGCCGCAGCAGCTGTGACACAGGGAAAAAAGTCACTAAATCCTCATATCACTCTACATTAATAATCCACTGTATCTTTTGACTTGAATGATATTTTATTGCTACTACTTTCTTTCTACATATGTCCAGGAAGGGCTTTTCCACAGCTACATCATAGAATCATTCCTGCTTAAAGGAAAGCCCAGACATTGGCTGTTTCAGTATGAACCATTAAAGAAAAATGAAAAAGAAAACTGGAAGTTAAACACGCTTTTTTCCTAATACCTTATTTTTTATAGCATTAGTCTTAAGATGTACTAACTTTCACAGTATACACTAACTAAACAGTTTCTAAAGGGAAGTCAGATTACTTCCAATTTTTCCTTTTATTGTTTCTCCAAAGCTGCCACTTCAGCAAAGTGTTGCTGAAGCACATGCTCTTTTTCCTATTCATTTTTACATCTACGTAACTACCTATCAATAACTTGAACCTTTTCTCAAAAACGCTTCCTTTTTAAATGTACACCTTTCTACGGAGAAAACTCAAAGCGAGTTCTAAACCCAGAACTCATCGCCACGCGGCCCAGGGGCTGCAATCCCAAGACCCGGGAGCTCCAGCTCACGCAGGCCGCCCCCAGCCAGCCCTAAAACCCGCACTCCCGAGCCCACGGCCACGAACACACGGGGGAGAGAGGGGCTGCGGGCTCCGCCAGCCCAAACCCCCCGCTTAGCCTGACAGGGCCGACCCCAGCCGGGACGTTCGGGAGCCAGCCCGCAGCTAGGCCAAGGAGTCGGGCCTCCTTCGGTGCCCCCTCAGGCCCACCGGCGACCCCGACTCACCCTCCTGGACGCTGCCGACAACGCTGCGCAGCAGGACGGGCCTCCACCGCCGCTTTCGGCCGGGCCCGCGGGCCGCCTTGCCCGCCTTGCCCGCCTCCGGCCCGGGCCCGTCCCGTCGCGCCGCCGCCATCGCTCTCCCGGCGCCGCGCACCGAGACGACGTCACCGAGCTGCGCCGCGACGCGGAC
>VWYI01020348.1:45106-55819 GCA_013399455.1 Anthoscopus minutus
TGGGAGTGCCGCCGGCGGGTCTCGCCCTACTGGCGCTTGTGGCGATGGTCTCCTGTCGTCAGTTTCATCCTGTTCATTTGGAAACGAAATGGAACTCCAGGTTGTCAGATTACTTCACTCCGACTGACTCCTGAAGGACACAATTAAAATAAAAATTAAAAAAAAAATAACCCCACATCAAACAAAACACACAAAAAACCGCCGCGAGTGGAAAGATGTAACAGTTAAAAAGTCCTCCGGGTGTTGAAACTGGAGATGCGGAGGACAGCTGGAAAACACTTAAACACCACTTTCCTGTGTATCTCTAATAGTGTGTCTGGCACAGGAAAGCAGCTGTTTTATTTCTGACGAGATCTATTTAAGAAGCACTTCATATTTTAGTAGTTTTCACGCAATTGACGAGGAAGCCAGCTAGGCTGCTGTGTTGCTGAATGTAGTGCAGTCCAAGCAGCAGGGAAATGTACCAGCAGTGCTCCGTCAGGCAGGGCACAGAAATGAAGATAAAGCATCTGAAAGCTGTGGTATTTGGGGGACTGAGCCCAAGCAAAGAGATCATTTTCAAATCCAAGGTGAAATCTCTGACAAAGCACTTAGCTGACAAAAACCAGCCTTGTGCCAAAGCATATGGAGCGTAGATAGCTGTGACACAGCTTTGAAATGCTACGTTACATGGCACGCGAGGCAGGAAAGTGTCTGGAGTGTAAGAAAAGGCTCCACAGAAAGTAGCATGTGCTTTTTGGCATAGAAGACAAGCTAAGATAATGACTTGGACTCAGAAAGAGATTGAAGAACTGTGAATTGCTACATTACTAGCAACATTTGCTCTGTTGGATCTAAAGACCTCTCAAAATATTAACTGTAAGACTCAATATTAAAGGGTTGAGTTATTTGGGAAAAATCCCGCAGAGTTTATTTGGAAAAGACACTGGATCATGAATTACCTTCAAAAGCTAGATGGAAGCAAGACAGTGGTCTGGTCAGCAAGCAGAAGTGTTGGGAAGCAGAAAGGACAGACTTAATGTTCTTGACAGCTAATGTCAAATCAGAACTGATTCAGAGCAACAGTACATAAAATTGAATGTAAACAGAGGCTGGAACAAAACTAATTATTAGATGAAATCATCATAAGGAAAACAGTAAAGGAAAATTACTCTGATCTAACCTCTTTCTATGGGAAAGTCCATGGAATGGTTCAAACAGCAAAGTGGAGGCCCGTAGAGTAGAATGACAATCAGGAAGGCAGAGTATTGTTTATATATTTCAAAAGTGGAAAGTGATTTAATAATCTGCATTCAAAATGCATGCTGTCTGTAGCATTCTAATGGAGAAATTACTGGAACAAAAAGACAATTTATGTCTAAAATTAAGCATGTCTTTTGAAGAGTATGAAACTTTCATGCTGTAGCTAAAACATGACATTCCTTCTTTGATTTCTGCAGGGATTGTTTCTGCTAATTATGAGAAAAATGGAAGAATTTCCCCTTCTTTTATGACTTCAAAATTTTAATCTGTTATTTAACAGAATGCACTGTAGTGGAGTGGGCATTTGCTATCTGGTTTGTTGGTTCATGCCTCATTTGTCTGCATGGTACCTGTCCATCTAGTCATATGATGAAAATACTTTGTAGTAGGATATAAATTTTTCAGTGAAGATATCTGCAAACGTCTACTTACATTTGAAAATTAATGCACTGCTAGCCTGGATTAAAATTAGAAGAGAGAAATGTAGTATAATATCTTATTTGAGTGCATTAGTGCAACTCAGTAACATTAGGGAAGGATCAGAAACCGACCATTAGA
This sequence comes from Anthoscopus minutus, assembly GCA_013399455.1. Classification (NCBI taxonomy): domain Eukaryota; kingdom Metazoa; phylum Chordata; class Aves; order Passeriformes; family Paridae; genus Anthoscopus; species Anthoscopus minutus. The sequence goes on from VWYI01020348.1 coordinate 46,907, forward strand.
GATCTTGAAACCCAAAATAAACAGAAATTATTCTTCCTTGTTCAAAGTCATTTCATTATAATGACCATGTGGAACCCTTGTTTTCTTGTACCCTGCAGAGAAATGTAAGATTCCTTTCTAGTTTCAGAAACTGGTTTGAATATATCAAAAAGCTGACATTTGCCATATTGCATTTTGTTTATCACGTCATTGCTGTAAATTGGGCACAGGCACAGACAAATCTGTGTTTAAGTATTTTCATATTTTACTGTAAATTACTGTTTGTACTGTGATTCCAGCGTTGAGGCATGTTTCTTTTCTCTAAAGATTGTTTACAAATGTGTAGACTGACTGGTTAAAAGACATGCTAGATTCCCTCTTGTGAGCATCCAGAGTAGAAATGTGTCAAAAAACCTAACATTTTTAATATTCATAAATAATGCAAAGTTCACCAACTGCAGTTCCATAGCTTGAAGTTAGGCTTCAGATGCTTTAATGAAGTTGGTTCCTTTTTTTAATTGTCAAGCTGGCACAGCAGTCTAAGTTTGGTGGGAGTGTTATGGGTGATGCACTAGCAATCTTGTATGAGATCCTGCTAGTTCTATCATCTTCCACCAGATAACCAGGTTGAGGAGCATTATAGAATGTGGATATTGCTGCATTGGATTTCCGTGAAGTAAGATTTGTAAGAACAGTAGTTATACTTTATGTCAGTTGCTGAAAAAGTGAAAGCACATCTATTTTATTGTCTCTCTGTAAAAAATCTTACAGAAGAGGCATTGGAAAGCAAAGTTGCCCTTTCTCCCTAAAAGTTGCTGTCTTTATTTCTCATCTCTAATATCTTGTTACAATCTTGCCCTTCATGAAGACTACACTAACTAAAATTTGTTCAGACAATGAAGTTGTTTATGGAGAAATGTGGCTTTAAGATTTTGTAGCAGAGAGAAGTAGAATAAGAAATCCTGTGCAGACAACGAAACCACGTTAATTCTCATCATAGCTTAGACAATATTCATGCTTTCTTAGATACAAAATTTGTTTGCTAGGCTTGTGCCTTTGTAGTGTCGTACTGTGAAAATTAACATGTTTTGGGACCATTTTCAATGGATTGTAATGTATGCATGACCCTTAACTGTGGTCAGAGCATTAGAGCTGAGGTCCGTCAAAACAGCTGTATCCATTGTCATGACAGATTCAGGAAAGCTACAGCTCTAAGTATATACTTCCTCAAAATCTACCTATGACACAAAAGACAAACCAGGAGACCTTTTCCAAATCTTTGTAACAGTTGGATTGCTGGACTAGTTGCCCTTTATATATTGAAAAGAATTACAAATGTATCAAAAATATTAGCAAAACTATGTAGAATTCACAAATAGTTTTAGGTAAAATAGAGAGGAATGAGATAATACAAAACAATCTCGGAAATAATAAATAATTCATACTATTATGTTTCACTTAAAAATAAATGTACATTTCTGAAACTCAGTACTAAGTTATACCAAAATGAAGTATTGCATCATGAATCTAACAGAATACACATTGGAATCTAACTTTGGCCCACACTCGCTTGGGAATAAAAATTAATTTAATTCTCCCACTATTCATCAGTGACAAAGCAGCTTGGAAAGTACATGAATTGAGGGATTGGGAATCCAAACATTTCATATACTGAACAGCTGCATTCATTAAAAAAATCCAGCAGCATATATTGGCAGATATGACTGACTATGACATGTATAATGAGCAAGTTTATAAACAGTGATAATGTTGACTAAATTAGCTTGTCAGTTATGCTAAAGTAGGTTTGCTGAAGCAACAGATTTTGTCACATTTACACTGGTTCAGCTGAGAGCTGAGTTTGACCTCGGTTCTGAAGGGGGAATACAGCTGAAGAAAAATAATGAGTTATCCTACGTAGGGAAGCAAGATAAATGGCAAGTTGTATTTAATACTAAGTATTTATTGCCTGTAGTTCTCTGTCAGCAGTACTAGGGAGCTGTTAGACGCTGTTTACAAAAATCTTTCCCTTCTATGTGCAGATGATGACATCTTTTCTGGTGTCTTTTGTGAAAACTCTGAGAAGCTTATCAATGTACATTTGTTAGCCCTGGCTGCTAAGTATTATTCTTTGTCCAACCTTGGAGTGTGTACCCCATTAGAAGATATGCTTGAAGCACTGAAAGGAGACACTGAAGGAGCAACAGGTATATTTACATTTGTTATTTTAATGTTTGCTTATTTGGTTTTGGAGGGTAGTGTGTTGTTTGGGGTTTTTTCCTACATGATCCTTACTTCCGTTTTCATTTGTTCCTGGGCAGTTTCTTTATTGTCTTTGTTTACAAAATGGATTCTTTTGCTAAAATTTGAGCGTTTGGTATCTATAGACCCATCATGGGATTCAGTTTCAAAGGGGATGGGACAGAGAAGTGGGCACATCACTATTTGAGACACCTTGTTAATTCTCTTTGTTTGTCTTGTCCCTGAGTGGCAAGAATCGTAGCTACTACTCATGCTTTTCTTAGAAGTATCACCCTAAAATATGGCAAACATTCGATGTCTTAGAAAAAAAAAAATTTATTAATTCTGTATTTTTGGGACTAATACCTATTATATGCGATAAGACAAACGTAATTTCATTTTCTGTAGTTAAAGAAATTGAATTAAAATGCTGTTAAATTGGCATCAAGTTGGACACTGGGAGTCTTATCCCAATTATAATTTTTAAATCAGATGATAAACTGACATTTATCCTTACTTGGACTGCTGTCATTTTCACTGCAAATGAGCTATTCATGGAGTCCTCAGCCTCTCTAGATTTGTCACTGGCTTTGAGATGTCTCATTAGTTTTTAAGAGACAGATTGAGCAGCTCTCTGCTTTCGCCTTCTAGTGCCTTTTATCTCTGGGGTGTATTCAAACTCCTGATGTTTCTTACCCTAAGTGATAGCACCATTATACAAATGTTGTGCAGCTCTCCCATTTTCTACAGTCATCTCTTTCCAAATTTGCCATTTTTCATGGTTGGCTTCCCAGATTTCTTTACCAGTACTAGAATGCCATTGCTGAGATATTCCTAATGATTTGTAGTGCATTCCTATTCCTTTCTGGGCTCTTTCCTTATACCTTTAATTCATCAGAAGCCCTTTTCTCTTCCTAGGCAACTGTATGGTGCCTTTCTTTCCCACTAGCTTTTTAGCTATTTTCATTTTAACTCTATCTCATTACCAATTTTCCTCTTTATTTTCTGTAATTCTCTAATTCTACCTTCTTGTGCTTGGGTTCATACCTGGATTAACTTTCCTAGCTAAAACTGAGGATCATTTCATCTTCTTGTCATGCAGAATGGAGCATCAGAAATATGGCAATTCCTGAATAATTTAATTCACTGTGTGACAGGAGTGATGCTTGGTTGGGTAACTGGGGCCTGGATTTGTATTTTTGCAGTACTTCTGAGTTGTACTTTGTGGGAAAAATAAAATGCATTCCAAATGTTTACAATAGAAATATAATACAAAACCTTTCTGCTGAATTTGCAATAAATATTGGTTAAATTAACTTAATTGAAGTTCCTGATAATCATTTGGCAGACACAAAATACCAGCTTATGGATTCATAATGTGCAAGTTGCCAAGTGAAAGTTGTGATCTTTTAACTTGAGCTATTTTAGATATTTTGGACTTATTTCTGTATTTCAGAAGATGTGTTTGTTCCCTGACATGCTAAAGATTGCAAGTCAAGAGAGATATAGTTCTCTAGCTTCTTTGCAATCTTTATATAGATATATTGCTATCCTTCCTGGGAATAATTGGGAAGCACAAACATTTTAAGCATGTTACGGGCACAACTGCTCAGAATGGAGTTCTGAGTCTGAAACGTGTTCTGCTAACCACCCAGGAGTGAGGGCTGGATTGAGAGTACTCCACCTTTGCAGTGAGTTTATGGCTAAGGTAATAATCATGCAATAAGGTAATAACTGCCATGCACTGACTACTAATGAATCCATCTTTATATTCCCCTGGTGCTGGAATATTACTCTGCCTCAGAAGGATTTTTTGGGTATATGGTTAGTCCAGTTCCTCACTCTGAATCATGGAGTTAAATCACCATAGTAAACTTCTGCAGAGATGGTGTTGTATGGTGTGGACTATGGATTTATGCTTTTTTATCTGGTGTATCTGAATTTCCACAGGTAGCTGGGGTATGAAACCCTTGCACCCTGCCATAGGAGATCTTAAAAACATCTGTGTTAGCCCTATCTAAATACAGTCTCTCCTCAGTTTGCTCACCTTCACAACTAAAGATGTAGCTGTAAATGGCATTCCAAAGTTAAAGTAGTTCTTCAAATGGAATACAGATACTCATGCAAGGGATTCCCAATGGAAATGAGCAGCATTTCATTACTAAGAAAAACTGGTAACATTAAGCTTTCTGTTACTGTATCATATCCAAGCTACTTCTGTAAAATATTTGAAACCGCACTTTAGCTTTTTTTTATCACAATGGAAGATGGTTCTCTAATTTTTTGATGGTTTTTGAAATTAGTATTTGTTCTGTCTTCATCAGTTGTACAAATAATAAGGAAATTTACATGTATAATTATTTGTTTCAAGAAAGTATTTTGTGATAGGAGAAAGAATTTACACAGTTTAAGTCAAACTAGTATTTTTTTTTAATTCATATTTTCAGTTGTCCAGGCAGTATAAAACAGTCCCCAGATACGTTTGTTTGCATTAGTTTGTAATATTAGCTTGTTTTTCAGAATAATGTAAAAACCTATCAGAATTTTGCATAAAAAGCAGGAAAAATAAAATTTATTTTAAAAATGTAATTTCCTCCAAAAAGTATTGTTTTCCCTGAGCTGAAATATAAGCAGTGTGTTATCCTGCAGAAAGCAGGGAAAGAAGTCAAAAAATGCTTAAGAAAGTTTCATAGCTAAGGTGATAAATGAACTATACATGTAGATATAAACAAATTATGCTTTTACTATATGGAACCTCAACTTTTGTAAGTTAGGTAATTGTTCTGGATCTCTACCATGTTTGAAAAACTTGATTTGGATTTAGTACTCTCTGACATAGTACTTCACCTAGCATTACCCCATTCAGTCTTTTGAGTTTGTACTAGAGGAAAGAGTAAAGCTGTAGTATGTGGTCATTGTCCGCAGGGACAGTGCTGCCTTGGAGAAAAAAACAACTTTTATTTCTGTCAAGAAGTTAAATGTCTGTTTCTTCTTGTTCCAATTCTGCTTCTTTTTCTAATGAGCCTATCCAGACACAAAAATGTTCAAACATAAACAAAAAGGGAGACCTTTTTTCTTTTTAATTTTTTTTTCCTGTCTGTTTTTCTTTAACCTGATATGCTTACAAATTAAGATTTTTTAGGATGCTGTATATATCTTTACAATTTTAAAGAAATTCTTCAGTGAGATGACAAACACTTGTTTCTACTATTTGTATTGTTTAAGTCTTTTAGTCTATTTTTCCTTTTGTCATTTCATGGAATCTATATTAGATTTTAAGTACTGTCATAACAGTTTATTATAAAAACCCCAGATGTTTAAGAAATAGACAGATCCCATGGGGTTTGGGAAAAATAGAGAAAATGCTGGGTTTCTTATGAGCTCAGTTCAATTCTCCACTCTCTTTTAAAGAACTAACACACTTGGCTCTGCTCCCAGCATGGTCTGATCAAGAAATGAACCTGATTTTTGCCTAATGATCAGTTTCTGGACAGTTGAACATATACTGTGCATAAAGCAGAAAATGGGAAAGTATATTAATCTGCCTAGTCATGTAGAAAAGTCCTGTTTTCTAGGAGCATGCTCATCAGTAATGATCCATTTTCTTCTACCATCACTCAGACTTATCATCAATTTAACTAGATCCAAGTGTACTGCAGCATTGGACCCCTAAGAGAAATATGTGGGTTTCTCCCAAGGGAGGGACTTCTGAGCTTATTCATTGGCTAAGTGGCACAGAGGTTAGCAAGGGAGTGCTTGGTGTTCTCCACAAGCAGGTAACCCATGATGGAGGTTGACTCCATCTCATTAACACATTCTCCAGCAACACTGAAATGAGTAGTTTTCTTCTGTAAAGGTTCTATGACCACAGGGTAAATAAAGAAAAGTTCCTCTGAATTTTCCCAGTATCTCTCAACTGTTGTCTAATATCTGGTCAGGTATTCAATATGCCACATCTTAAAAAATCTGGGTTTTATAGAGTGTTGAGTATTGCTAATTCAGCTGTAATTCGGAAGTTTATTCTTGTAATAATTTAGTGAGTTATTAATTAAAAATTTCTATCCTGGAAATACATAAACAGAGAAGTATATATTATCTCTTTTTTTTTCTGATTGATCACAAATCTTTATTATTGCAGTTTGTGTTAATGTGTATTTATTTTCCTAATCTGATACAGGTATCAAACCGGATGAGTTTATGAATAATAAGAAATCACATGAAGTGCAGGTGATGTCAGAGCTGGTAGACAGCATAGCAAATTATTGCGGGATAAAGCAGGTAAGGAAGCATTTCTTGCTGCATGTTATCAGGTACCTTCTGAGTTATTCTCCTTATTGTGTGCAAATACATCACTTTAATGTTCTGTCATTGCTGTTCTTAGTTTTCCTGTCCACAACTGGAGCTAAAGAAGAGCTATTGGGGCCAAACTGAAGGACCATTTTGTTTACAAATGTATTGTTCCAAAGGAGCTGCCTTTCAGTGACTCATAATCACACATGAGTAATTTTAAAAAGTTATGATCATCCTCTGTGTGTTGAGCAGCTAACAAGTGTTCTGCTTTTTGGACCAGTACTGCCTTGTTTGTCAGTATTGTATTGCTGGCAGTTTCGCACATGTGTCAGTAGGAGAGCTGCCTTATGTCATGAACACAAGGGTCTCACATAGAGACCAAGGCAGAAGATCATGAAAAATTTTGAATGCTCCTCTTCTTCTGATGCAAGATTTAAATTATTTCCTATTGTTTAATACTGTTCACCTTTATTAACATGGATTGAGATCTATAAATTAGAAATTTAGTTACAATGTTTTTAGTTTGAAGAGAGACCAAATTAAGCAAAGATTTGTGTAAGACTGTGTATGAAATATATTTGGTAGAACAAGTATGAGGCCTGGACACCCAACACCATTATCACCCAGCAATTACTGCATAAGTTGGCTGTTTCATACAGCAGATGGTAGGTTTGTCTTTGGGTGGTGAAGAATTGCAGGATTCCTTTCTCAAATTTGATTGTAACTTAAAACTTTTTTTTAGATACATCTAATAGTGTATAATTTTTTATATACATATGCTTTTCTGTGAGCTTTTTCAGTGATAAACCTTATGTTAGATTCCATACCTTAGACCTATGTTGTGGTAAAGCTAAATTTTTCTGTATCTGGGTGAGCTGAGTTCGTTTATTCATTTTAATCTCTCTAATGCTGGTAACTGGCCAATGTACCTTCATCCTGGCTTTAAACTAGAGCTGACATGGGGCTCTTAATGCACATTTGATTCCTTTCTACATCTGAGCTGCTCTAACTGTAAATGGAGACTTATTTCTTCCAGGCTAATATTCATTCCCACAAAGATTTTGTGGAGAACAAACTATATTTGTTTAAAAACAAAGGTTAATAAGATACCTACCCAGATTTTATGGTGATGATATTTTTCTCTGAGTATTGTTTTTTGTAAGTAAATATGTATGAGTATAGTTTAAAATTAGTGTACCTGCAGCATCCCAAGTTGCTGTTGTTTCCACCACAGGGAAAGCCCCAAAACTTGGATTTGGCTCTGAATTGCCGAAGCTGAACTTTGGTTAGGAGGTTATTTGGCTCAGACTGAGTTTAATTTAGATAAGTAAATGATGCAGTACTCTTGCTAGATTTGGGTCAGGCCTGTGGCATCCTTGGAAACAGAGATCAAAATCTTCAGTCCTGACCGTCTGTTTTGTGAGGAACAGCTGACGAAGACAAAGTTTTAGGCAGTGTTCACACAACTGAGATTATCAAGTAAATAGAGAGTTATAATTAAGGCCAGGTATTACTGGGTGAGACACAAAAGGTTTGTGAGCATCTGCGATCACTCTCAGCGATGGAGGGCACTCCCTCCAGCAGCCCTTCAAGAGCCAGCCACAGTGACAAGTGTGGCTGCCCTCCACAGCCCTAAAGTGGGTGGGCTCTGTAGAGAACAGAAATACCCTAGCAGTGCATTTGTGAAAGTCTTGTATTGTGTCATGAACATTTTTTTTGCCTTGTTTACCCTTTGTTTCAGGCAAACATTAGTTAAGTATTGAAGACTTTCAGGTCCTGAAAAAGCTGTAGGAGAGTGTAGTTTACTTACGTTGCAATAGTAAGTGGTCTCTGCGTTTGCTGGAAAGTGGTGTTTCATATAGCATTTTTATTTAGATTTAAATAGTTCCTGTGAGATTCAGGAATGAAAGGAAAGCAAAAACCCTGTTCAGAAAGTAAAAAAGTACAGTCATCTAGATAACTTAACCAAAGTTTCAATGTAGGTGGTCACTAATAAAATCTCAAACCAATCATTATTAAAGATCTGTCAATATACTGCAATTTCATCCAGTGATTGTGCACTTTTATCAGATAACTTGGTGTATCTTTATACATGGGATTACTTTCTCTTTGCTTTTTAAAAAAATTATAACATTTAATGAAAAATATTAATGCAGTATATCACTGAATATGAAATACTGACTGCTCTATATTAACTTTTTCCATTTTAGTCATACACTATAACAGTATATATTTGTGCAAAGTTACAAATCCCTGATATATGAAAGGAGCTTTCCTGTTACTTTGGAAAAATAAAAAAAGAAAAGCCTCCTTCTCAGCCTTTTTAAAGCAACTCCTTTTCTTTTTGTTTTCTCTCAACTGAAAAAAAAGTAGCAATTATAAATTTTTAGGAGTTTTTCCTTA
>VWYI01020350.1:0-48732 GCA_013399455.1 Anthoscopus minutus
CACCAGGTTTCACCAGCCCCTGGCACTTCCCACATTTAGGAACCAGGGAGGAGAAAATTCGCTCTGGAAAGGAGGGGAACAGAACCTCAGTGGGGAAAGGGGACACGGGCATTTGGGGTGACACAGGGACATTTGAAGGGCACTGGGGGAGAACAACCTGCTGTTACCACCCTGTGGCAAAGCAGGTGGGGACACCTCTGTAGCCATCTGGCGGGGGATATGGGGGGATACCCAAGGGTCCCAGTACTCGGGGGCGAGGGACCCAATGCATCTGTTTTGAAGAAAATGAACGATAATTGTGCATTGAAACATCGTACCGGTTCCCTTTGCTGTTTGGTTTTTTACACTGTTTATTTTGAGCAGCGGCGTTATGATTGTTTCTAGACCAAAGGATATGTATTTTGGGCTTTAATTATTTTTTAATAGTGCCTTATCTCAGGGAAGCTGTGCAGGATTGGGTAAGTCCGATGACTAGAGAGCGTGAATAATATTTGCACAGCCTCTGTGTTTTCAGCACTCAGTTGGTGACAGCTAAAGTAAAAAACAAAAGCTGAGGAAATGCAAAAATACTGCCATCATTGTGTGCTTTTTAGTTTAGGTATCAAATTGAAATGTGAAGTGACTTGAAGAAAGCTCAGCCCAACTGGAACAAAACATCCTTTAATTAACTCGTGCAGGATGGAGGTGTTCTGAAAAGAGGGCCACTTGGTTAAAAATCATTCAAGGAGGTCTTGGAGCATAGCGGCCAGAAACGCCAGAAGGGTTCACTGAACCTGTAAGCACCTGTTAAAAGCACAAGTAAATGAATCCTTTACGGTTTAGAGTAAAAACGGCTAGTTAACAAACATACTGAAGAGTCAGCCACCCACATTCTTCCTGCAAAGCATCACAGATTCTTAGCTCCCAGTCTCTGAGATGTAATTACAGTAAGAGGAGGTTTGGGAGAGCTGAAAAGTCACCATAGCAACCTCCTACCAAAAAATCTTTACTCATCCAATGTAAAGCAAAACTTATTTTTATCTGAATGGCCTTCATGAACCTGAATGTTTATTGCTATCTCAGACACAAAAGGCCTGAGTAAAGAGGAGAGATGTCCAAATGGAAATCTAAGATTAATCAAGCATGGGAAAAGCAGGCTTGCTGTTTTTACAGCTTTCCGTGCATCCCAGGAACAACAGGGACCGTGCTCTATCAAAGCAGGTTGCTAGACAGTTTGATCTTTGGAACAGCTGGTCCATCTTTCTTGTTCCCCATCCTACTCTGCTGTGTGTGGGATCCTCCTGGCTCAGCTCTCTACCATCTCTGAGCACTCTGTCTCTGTTGAGGAGGCACAACCATTTCCTAGATCATAAGGTGACGCCAAAACATTTCCAATGAATACTCAGAGGCCGGAGGTCTGAGCTGAAGACTGAAGGTTCTGAGCTTGGTTTCCAAGAGCTAAAACTGGAGACACGACTCAGAGCTGAATTTCAGTGGCTTTATTGTCTGCTTGCTCCAGTTTGACTCTGCTGGCTTCTCAGCCTGTGGTTTAGTGCAAAGGGGAAAATCAGTTCTCTGTCTAGCAAGTAGAAGCTTAGGTACTTTAGCATGCCTGCTCAGAAGATGCTTTTGACTTGAGCTGTCTTTTGCACTTCACAAGTGCAAAGATTCACAAGACAATATGAAGTAATTTAGGATAAAAATGGGAGACTTCCAGTTATTACCAGCCCTGGTTTCTGTCACTGCCCATGGATGAACTGTGATTGATTTCAGCAAGTCAGAGAAGGACTGTTGTATTTTTTGCGTGGGTGAGTCTCCTTAACTTGAACTACAGTAGAGAAAAAAATATTTTATGTATGAAGCAGGGTCTTATCCTCCATCTTTCTGACCACACTCCTTTTTCATGGACATTTGGCTTTGCATTCGTATGTTGAGTTTCTTTCTCTTAGTCAGAGCTGGAATGTCAAGTCTCTGACAGTTATGTGAGAGTGTGAAGTAAAAAAGCAGCAATTATCAGCTTCACAAGGGTTAGGGTTAGGGTTAGGGTTAGAACTGTATTATTTGCAGGTAGTATTTATAAATCCAAAAGCAAGTGACAGTATTCTTTGGAAAAGTACAGTATTTTCTTCCTTTAAAACACAATCTGAGATATGCAGATTTTACTTCAGAAGTTTTGACCGGTTGCATTCAAAGGTCAAGGGTTTATTGATTTATTCTTAGGATGTAAGTTTTTAATAAATCAGGAGCATTAAAGAGAGACATGTAGCTATATGGCCAGAGAAATAGCCATGCCGCATAAATCATCTACACTTCCTTTTTTTTCAGAAAATGCACAAGATGTTGTACAGCATATTTTAAACCTCTTGCCTGTTGCAACACTACACGCAGAAGAACTAGAAATCATTGCAAGGAAAATTTCTGATATTGTAGAGCTTGCAGATAAGAGTGTGACACTTGCAGAAACTGTGTTGTCTATACTAAACTATATTCTGCTGCAAGAAATAGAAGATGAAAACTTTAGGACAGTAACCAATAGGTAAGTATGACTTGCCCAGAAGAGGCTTCTTAAGCTGAAATGTCACCATGGTGTAATTTACTAAGTCTATTAAAATATCATCACTGGAGCTAGCAATTTCTGTACTTCAGTCTTAAACATATTTGAGGTTCTTACTGGCAGAAATTGGTTATTGCATTGTCAAAGGTGCTTTTAGCGGAACCAGTTCTGCAGAAATCCCCATTCCAGTGTTGTTCCCTGTGGGCATCCCAGCCTAGAGGCAAGCCCAGGGACTGCCCATTTGCCATCTCCTCTCTCAAGGATCTTTGTGGCTCAGCAGCGAGGACTCTGGGCAGGTCAGCCTGTTGACATAACTCTCTTCCACCCTCTACTCTTGCTGACAAAGACTTTTTAAATGCAGCTATTCAATGTTAGACTTCAAAATCTATATTTAGGATCCTGCATCCACGATGTGATTCTCACACGTGCTAAAATCGAGGTCCTTAACTTTAAAAACACCTCTCTTCTTTGAGGTCTGAAAGGGGGCTCAGCTGCCTGTATTTGAAGGCCTAAGCAGAGCACTGTCCACAGCAGTGCAGCTGGCCTTGACAAGGACACATGCAAGGACACTGAATTTACCTATTCTTTGCTGGACAAACCCCTGAGCAGCAGCTCTGCCTTCAGAACATATCCTGCCTGAGGTGGTGAGAAGTTAGACTATGGACTTCAAGGTTCCTACCAGACTAAATTGTTGTGGCTCCAATATTTCATCTCCTGGTACAATTATGTGATTGAAAATAATCAAATTAGCAGATTTTACATGTTACTGCCTCCCAGATGAAGTGCAGTTTTTAACTGGGTGTGGATTTTGACTGGGGTTTTCTCAGAACCTCCTTCTGTGGTCCCCACAGGAGGGTATCTTCCACCTGCCAGAGGCCACTGAATTGTGCTAACTCAACTGCTTGCCACCACCAGTGCCTGTGCAGACAAAGTGCCATCTACCCCAAATGGACTCATTCTGCTCAAGTGCTTGTTCCTTGCGATCATAAATCAGAGAAAAGGCTTTTAGTCTCTTGGGTGTGCATTATGAAACCAGCAGAACATATCAAGAGTTGTATTTTTTTCTTTCTGTTACTCTTGTTGAAGTATCCTGAAGATGACTGAGGAGATGGGCTATAAGGTTACCTACACAGAGGGAAATATGTCAGTCATAACCACATCCTTGGCCCTCTTGGTGCTGCATCCAGATCCCAGCCTGTTTGGAGGACTGGCCTTTGCCATTACCTCCTACAACAGAGGTGTGGATCTCAAGGTGAGAGCCAAGTGTTGCCTCAGGGACCACTGACTAAACCAGACAATCCTCCTGCTCTTTTGTCTGATTTTGAATTTGACGTGAGGATGGCACCTCTGAGCATGTCATCTCTCTCCTGCAGATCAGCGTACAGGAAAACCCTTTCAAAAATGCTTTTGCCTCGGTGTTTTTGCCAAAATCCCTGAAGAACTTTCTAGGGATCGAGTACTCTGACCCAGACAGGTGTTCAAAGATCCAGTTCAAGTTTTTTGGCACTACTTCGCTTTTTCTGGTAACTACAACTCCCAGCAAACCCTAACATAGCAGGAATGGGCTCAGCTGTTCTCCCTGCCTACAAAAGAAATCCCAACAGCACCATCTGTTCTGGGCACAGTAACATCAGACTGGAGGGAGGGATGTGGAGGCAAAATGTACTCAGGCAGCAAAACCTTCTCTTGGGTCAAGGATACTCTGACAGGTGCCTGGAGACCTTAGGTTTTTTTCATTTTCTGTAGCTGGATGTTATTCTAGTCCTTCTGTTCTGCGGGAAAAGAACATACCTTAAGCTTCTCTGATAGTAAGGATGATGCATAGCATATGCCAAACATGATGAAAATAATTTAAAGACTTAGGTCTCAGCTAAAATAATATAGCAGCATGATATGCAGGATTTATGACTACTCTACTTACTATATTTTCTTGAGAAAAGTAAGGGTATAATTTAGAAAGGGAGACATTTCTTTGAAATGATGGCCCCTACAATGTGCTACACAGTACAAGTGTGCTTTCCACAACAAAGGAGCATTCACAGTTGCTTCTCCTGTCTAATGAGCTTAATGATATACAAGCAAATGTTTAAATGTACTGAAACAATTACACAGCTTTCTCAATCCAGCTGGTGCATGTGAAACTCAGTTTGCTTCAGCTGATGTGGAGACTGTCCCTGAGCTGCACCTAACTATGTTTTTTGATGACATAGCAAGTACCTAAATTGTATCACTCATCCCATGGAGTTTAGCTGGTCAGCATTTCCAAGGAGTACAGTTTTTTTAAAAATGAGAGCAGGGCAGAGCTTAGATTCACTTTGCATGCATGATTTTCCCTCTGCAGGATGATAGTTTAACAATGGAGAGGTTGAACACTTACGTTGTGAGTGCCAGCGTTGAGAATGCATCAATTCAGAACCTTAATGAGCCCGTGAGTGTCACTCTCCACCACATAGACCAGAACAGGGTAGGATATGTTCATTTTACAAGGGACGGGGTGAGGCAAAGCTGACTTTACTTACCCTTTCAATGAACTGGGAACAAGACGAATAAACTTAAAACACTTTGCTGCCTGACCTCGCCATGATACGTAGACCCAAACATTGAATGACCACACAAATCTCAGCATTTAATTCCTGCAGGTCACTAAAGCCTGTGTCTCCACTCTAAATCCATGCTTAGCAACAAGGGACATTCTTATTGTTTCCTTGATCTGATCTAGAAATTTTTTTTTCGAGGAATAGTTTATTTGCCAGAAAATACTGGGTTTTGGATTGGTCTGAAATGATTTATCCCTGCATTTGGAAAATAGGTGAAGTCACATAGAGAGAGGAACTTATAAAAACCCTAAACCTTTCAAATATGTTTTTAAAATCAAATGGCTTTGTTTTGTTTCAAAATGGTGTTTCAAAAAGTTGAGGATTATTGTATTTTCAAATGAGCGTGGGTCAAACTTGTTGATAGAATTCCTCCTTAGCATTTTTGTGCCACTGATGTTTAAGGTCCAGCATCCACATGAGTATATTAAAAACTCGAGGCAGAAGAAAGTTACCCAATAAGATGAACTTGGTTAAAGTTCAATTTAATGAGGACTTGTAGTTGCTGTTTTCATGGCAAAATGCTCTTCCCATTCAGCAAATATACACCCAGAAATTTCACCTAGTTGTCCCCTCTCTTCTGTCATTTTTACTCCACCAGGCCATCTGGCACCTTTCAGATTTTTTTCCTTGACGTTTTAAAATTATCTTGATTAAATATTTAATGAGTTATCCAAACCTACATCTTTGGCTCTGTGCCTAATTATATTTGACAGCCTACAAATCACACATCTTAACAGCTTATCTGTTAGGCTGGCTTCCTGTAAACTCTGTGAATTATTAAACTTTGTTAATGATATAATAATAGTAAAAGTAAATGAAGCTGTGCCTTGGAAAGTTTGCTGCAGCGTTATGAGTAATAAACTAGAATGTCCCCAAGAGAAATCATTACATTAAATATCCATTTGCATCTGTTCAGCTATCACTTGCCTTCCCTGCCTGGTTTCACAGAGGGGAATTGCTGAAATTCTAAAGTGAAGGCTCCTTTTAGGGTTGTTTGGCTTTTTTTAAATGTATCAAATCTCAGGTTGTTATTCCAGGTCGTAGTCATAACTTTTGAATTTCACCAGTAATTCGGTGTGACATCTCAGGCACTACATGAACCCAACGAGATTAGACACAGGAATTGGTCTAACGTGAACGATTTGTCAGATTTGCTGCTGTCCTTAAAAGACTACAAGGTATTGAAAGATACGGGTAAAACTGGGAACATCACTGACTCACAGGATTTCCCCTGGTAAAGGGGAAGGCAAAAAGTGGGACTCTGCTAGTTTAGTGCCGTGGGTGAGATGGCCAATATCCTGGGTGGCTCCCCAAGCCCAAGTGTCCAACTGCCCCTGACCTCATGGCATCTCCATTCACCCACAGACCGCCTGCAACACCGCACACAAATAATCACAGACAAGAGTGGGCTTTGCTGCCAAGCAGTGCAGGGGAAATCAAATCCAAGTGCCTTCCCAATCATAAATCCCCATTAGAGGTGAGATACACCATCTGCAAGTGCAGACAGAGTGCAGATGTCCTGAATAAACATCACAGCCTCCTTTCTTCTGTTTCCAGGGCAATGCAACAGTGCACTGTGTCTTTTGGGATTTTGGGAAAAATGGTAAGTGTTACTTGCTGAGCTGGCTCTGTACCCAGCCTTGCAGAGGGTTTGGCTTCTCAACATTGCACCTTGAAACTTGAGTTTGTGCTGCTGCTTTGTGTTGATGTCACCACCTCAGTACTCACTGTTATCCCCAGGGATATGGGTATGGCATTGTGCAGTGCTGCATCTACACGAATAAGAAGACTTTGCCTAAGAAAAAACAATGCCATGATATGTCAGGTGAATTCTTGCTGTGACTTCAGGGAATAGGATAGGTGCTTTGCTGGGGTCAGGTCTTTAAAATGGCTCAGACAGTCACCAGACAGAGAGAGATAACTGAGAATTGGGTTAACTCAGAGCACGTGGGAGAGGTTTCCTCTGCAATTACTAGGAGTAGAAATTATTTTTCTTCTTTTTTAATCAGAAGCTTAGCTTCTGAATATGTGATGTACACCACATAAATAGGATCATAATGTTCAGTCTTGCCAGTGGCTGTTTCAGTGCTGCACTCTTCCTAAAGAAATTCTCTGCCCTCTGTGTGTTTCTTTTCTTCTGTTGCCACATCCTCGAGCACAATCTAGCCCGGCACTAGGTCTTTCTGTGTGTGCAGATATGTAAATTACTTTAAATATTTCTTCATTCCACCAAAAGCTTTCATCCAAATTTTGAGGCTCTTAGGCAATTACAGAAGATGTGTTTCCGTGTGAAATCTCACTTGTGTGCTGCTAAATGACCTTGCAATCTGCACTAACTTGAGCTCATCTTCACGCACCCTGCATGCTGCAGAGCTATAAATGACGGAGGGTGACTAACTGCTTAAAAATCCTCTTGCTCTATTACACAGATGGACTGGGTGGTTGGAATGCATCAGGGCGTGAAATGGAATATACAGATATGAATTATACAATCTGTTTTTGCAACCATCTTACCCATTTTGGAGTTCTTCTGGTGAGTACTCTATGAATCATCTCCCAGAAAGTCCCTTGGCACTAAACAAAGTCATCACTAGTTTTGGAGAAGAGATGGGAGATTCATATTTATAAAAGCTCTTCTATGTCTGTGATTTTGCCAAAATCAGCAGTAACAAAAAACCCAGTTATAATAATTTAATGGTGTAAAGTCCTTTGAGTGTCACTTGCTTCAAGGCAATTTTGTTTTACAGATGTGGTTTGTACTTTGAAGCCTAACTTAATCAACCTTAACGCGTTATTTACTGTGTTGGAAGTACTGCGTTACATTTATTAGCCGTCAGCGACAACTAATGACATGGCATCTTTTTGAAAGTTTTATATATGCTCCATCAGAAAGTGAAGTTTGTTATAGATATGGGAGATTATCATTGTCTATCACCTCTTATTGCTCCATAATACAGAGAAAACTGCCTCTGAAAGCAAAATGTCAAAAGCTGGGATGACTGCCTGGGAATGGACTGCAACAAAGGCAAAGAGAGGGGCGAGTTCGAAGAAAAGCAAGTAGATTAAACTGGCTCAATTCCCAAGAGCCAATTATAGTATATGTATAGTAGGATACAGCCCACAGGATGGGGTGAGGCCTCACCTTTGCCTTTGGATGCTTCCCCCAGAAGTTAGCATGACCCTGCTCCAGAGGCAAAAGCCCTCCCAGGAGTAAAATCGTGGTTTTAGAGAAAGGAATTGAGATGATTCCGACGCATGGCAGCTGCCACTGAAACAAAATAGTTTCTCCTACAAAGTGAGCTCCTGGTGGAATAGTTTTGGGAAGATCTTGTAATCCATGTTCAATTTGTGCTTTCTGAACATCTTTTCTAGCTTCACAAGTCATTGCTGGATACTTTAAATACTGCTGGATAATTTACCATTTACCAGTTTGGATATTCTGTGGGACTGTACAGTAAGAAACACATAAATATATTAATGGAAAATCTCCAAAAGGAGCAGTAGGTAGAGCAGTAATTTCACTATGTAAAAGTGTAGAAGGGAATTTTCTAAATCTGTCTTGGCAAACAACTGTGTTTCTTTATCTTGTAACACAGGACTTGGCCCGGGCAGAAATAGATGTCACACATGATCCTATATTAACTCTGATAAGCTATGCAGGATGTGGTGCTTCTTCCCTTTTTTTGGGAATAACGCTCATGACATACTTAACCCTTGAGTAAGTCTGATCCTTTCTCTTACACTGTTTTAGTATTTTGGCAATAAGGAATTTGTAGCAATTATCAGAATGTTTGCTAATATTTGATGCTGTGATGCATAAGAGGCAAGACTGAGAGCTGACAGTATAAATATTGCTTTATTTTGCCGTCTGTTGCGAAATCAAAGAGCTTTGAATGCTCATCCTTCAATACAACCACCTATCTGAACTGTTCAGCAATTTTTATGTTCCTAAAATCATTAAATGCTTTGGATTGGAAGGGATCCTCTACTTCCAACGACCTGCCATTGACAGGGACACTTTCCACTAGACCACATTGCTCCAAGCCCCATCCAACCTGGACTTGAACACTTCCAGGGATGGGGCAGTCACAGCTTCTCTGGGAAACCTGTGCCAGGGCCTCGCCACTCACACAGTAAAATGTCTGTAAAGAGTAAAAATTTCTGTCATTTCAAAAATTTACTTCTAGACATGGGTGAGATATTATTTCAAGAACCTGGAATATTCCTGTGTATAGGCTGTAAATTGGATGATGCAGAGATAACCTTGTGGACTTGCCCCTTCTTTTTAGGAAGGTGCGGAGAGACAACCCCTCAAAAATCCTGCTCAACCTTTGTGCTGCTCTGCTGATGCTGAACATGGTCTTCCTCACCAATTCCTGGCTGACCTCGTTCAACCAGCCAGGCCTCTGCATCACTGTGGCCATGCTCCTCCACTATTTTCTTCTTGCAGCATTCAAATGGATGTGCCTTGAGTCTGTTCACTTTTATTTGGCTCTTGTCAAAGTTTTCAATGTTTATGTACCAAAGTATATCCTAAAATGCTGCGTTACTGGCTGGGGTAAGTAGAATGATTCCCTCTCCACTTCTGTGCTTGTCAGCTTCCCTGAGACTGGGGCATATTTACAGAAATGAAGACACTGAGCTAGCAGAAATGCGAAGAGCACTCACTTCTCTGAGGATGGATCTCTTCCCCTAAGTTGGTCAGCTTAAATTTCTTATGTCCCGGGAGACATTAAGCAGAGAGTGCTTGTTGGTCCTTGCACAGTCATATGCAACTGAAAGTGAGTGTAAGGCACTGCTTTCCTACCGCTCTCTCTTCAAAGGATTATTTATCACAGTTCCTTGCGTGAGTGGGTCTGGCTCTGGCAGCCTTCACCCCTGCTCAGGTGGGGATGGATCCTCAGAAGTGATTTTACCTCCTTCTTCAGGCCTTGTGTCCATTTCTGGCATTCTCTTCCTGATTCCCATGCACAGAGTGGATTTGGCTTTCATTAATTGCTCTCCTAGGGGCTTCTCTTGACAAGTATCAGAGACTTGTTTGAGAGAAACATACCAAAAAGAAGCCAAATTCAGGTTCACCTGTTAGAAAAAATGTTATCAGAGGCACTGACCTAGATAAGAATTTGGACTGTATTATTCGGGTCACCATTAGATGCTGTTTTAAGGGGGTATTTCTGTCGTTGCTCTTGCACGGTGTGCAGCATATTATCATCCCTATCCTCAGATCTGATGTCCCACACAATTGTTCTCAGGGGCAGCCAACCTTGATGGTGCTGTTGGCAGTAGCTGCACTCTACAGAAAAGCCAGAACTGAAAAAAATCTGGGAAATGTGTGGAACTCTGAAGGAGCACTGCCTGGGAAACATCTGTCTCTATGAGTTCTTAAAACAAAATGCCGTGGTCTGCTGATATTTCAACACTCAGCTTTTGTAATAATCAGTGGGTTTTATTTTGCCAGATTGGATCCCTTCTGGACATGTTTGAAGACTCACAAACATTTTGCAAACACAGATATTTTTATGCCTACTCATTTGTAATTTGCATAAATAAGGAGATTAAACCTGCTATGCTGCACATTTAATTACGCTTGTTTTGGAAGAAGCTTTGGGAGTAGAGTTTGATCCGAAGATGCACGCATCTGCTATAATTACGTATCAGAGATTGTGTGACATCTTTCCATATTCTCAATTTTTTCTTTTGAATCAAACTATTTATTTTTCTTTTGCTTTCCACATTAGGAATGCCAGCTATTGTAATTACTCTTGTGCTCATTGTAAATAAGGACTTCTATGGCAATGGGTCACTCTCTGAGAGCTATCCTTACAGCAATTTGTAAGTATAATACGTTAAACTTTTTGATGGTCACCAGAGTATTTGAAAAATACAAGAAATAACCAGAACTCACTTTTGTCTCCTCTCTCCCATCTTTACCCTCTCCTTTTAGTGGTTCTTGTTCATAGGAACGTTTTGAATGCATGGCTACTCCATGGAGTAATTTTCACATTGGTGAACTGGGCTTGGGAACAGGGATGGTTTCTGCCAATCAACTCCATTTTTATTTTCTGTGAATTTCTTTCCTTACATTAACCCAGTCTAATGGGATATTTGCATGTGCTTCTGCATGTTCTCGGTTTCTGGTAAAATCTAAATGCACAACAATTGTTCCAGTATTTTGCATATTTCCTTCTGGTTTTTTGTTTGTTTGTTTGTTTGTTTTAACGTCAATTCACATCACTGTCTCATCATAACTTCAAGTAATTTTATTTCAATCGTCTCAACCTCTTCTCTTTTCCAGTGGAAAAACACTGCAGTCTTCCGTCCTTGTAAAAAATGCTTTTATAGCAAAGAATGCTTTCATTTTTCACCTGCTTCTTGTTTAGCACAACCATTAGTTGGTGAAGATTACCTGGAATATTTGAATTTTCTCCCATTAGAGACGAGCAACATATACCCATGACACCTCACAGGGAAAATTGTTCCCCATCTTTAACAAAAAACATAAAGAAAAAAAGAAGTAAAATTCACTAATTTATGTCTGAGGAAAAGCTAACCAGTGGTATGCTATTATTTAGACCACTAATTAAGTCATATTCAACTTGGTTTTCCTAAGGCAGTGTGTCTTTGTGTTTATACATTATTAACTTGTGAAACAATTGTCAGGTTTAGTTGAATGTGCCATATGTCTTAAAGTTATGGAATTTCCATTACATCCATAAAAAAAAGGCAAGTTCAGGGATTTTAAAAATGTCCTCACAGGAGAAAAATAATGGGTGCCAGGGAATGCCCCAACTACTTGCTAGAGAATGATGCAGAATGCTTATTTTGGGAACCAAGCTTCCTGAGTTTCCACCTCACAAAACTCCTTACTGACTATACACCTCCCTTTCTTGCAGTTGCTGGATCCAGGAAAACACAGTGTTCTACATCTCCGTTGTGGCTTATTTCTTCTTAATATTTTGGATGAATACAGCCATGTTCATCACTGTTCTCCTTCAGATCTACTCCATGAAAACAAGGACACAAAAGACATCCAGATTCTGGAAACAGGGTGTTCTCCAGGACCTCAAAAGTGCTTTCAGCCTAATGTTTCTTTTGGGCTTAACTTGGGGGTTTGCCTTTTTTGCCTGGGGATCAGTGAGGATATTTTTCTTGTATCTGTTCACCATTTTTAACACTTTGCAAGGTAATTTCTGATTGGAGCTGTGCTATAAACACAAGGGTTTAGGGATATGAAATAAAAATAAATCTTTAATATGTCACTAAAGTGTGGGGGAAGAGGAGAACTGATACAGTTTTTGTATGATAGGCTTTAGCTATTTTAAAAGGAAAGCTCAGTTGCAGTAGGATGACAGTGTTGTTTAGATAACATTACTGTGTGAGGTAGACTTAAGAATATGAATTCATGCCTTGCAAACACAGGTCCCAATAAATGCGCCTTGTCAGGAGCTGGCACGATCCTTTTCATCTAGGCATAAAAATGGCTGACAGAATCAACATTGAATCACAGGTTATTCTTAAAACAAATCTGCAGAAGACTCTTCCTCTCATCCTTTCATATACATGAAGAAGTCAGTGCAACTCTGGGCCAACATGATTATAAAACCATAGGGTGGCTTAGGCTGGAAGACATGTTAAAGATCCTGATGCTGGGCCAAGGACACTTTGCCCGCACAGAATGCACTGGTATCAGTGGCATGACAAAAGTTTAGCAAAGGGGCAGCAGGAGAACGCACATGAAAACCCATGAATCTCTCCTTTCTTCTTTAGGGTTCTTTATATTTGTGTTTCACTGCCTAATGAGGGATGAAGTAGTGAAGCAGTGCCGAGTACACTTCTGCTGGGGAAGATATCGTCTGAGTGGTTATTCTGGTAAGCACTGAAGGGATTTGTTTAGTTGACTCATAAATCTTCGTCTGCTACTGGTGTCAGATTTGTTCTGCATTAAGTAATAAGGCTTCTCTCAACAGCCCTTCTGCATTGCATTGGATACTTGTTCTTTAGTTGGTCTTTATCCTCTCACATTAACTGCTCATGTGATATGATGACAGGGTGGCAGCATGCAGGAAAAACTGCAGATATCCAAAACCCGTTTCAGCTTGGTCTCTTAATTCTGTTCTCACATGCCATTCAGTGTTCCCATGTTTTTGGTGGCTTTCCAGTCTTTATAAAGCTGAGATTCTGAAATTTATCCAGAATACTGGGCATACTAGTTGTTATTTTTTTTTATGTACAAGAGATGGATTTGCTCAGCCTGGGAAGGAGAAGGGAGATGTCTTGCTGTCTTTGGCTATCTGAGGGCTATCTGTGTGTCAATCAAAATGAAAAGATGTTATGAATGGGTATAACATAGGAAACTTAACTTGAGAAGTTGATTTTCAAGAAACCAGACTAAAAATTCTATATTAATACCCGTGTCTTGTGCCCAGCATCCCATGCATCCTGTGCTGCTGAGGAAGAGGCAGCTTACCATTTACAGAGGGGGAATTCAGCACAAGTGCTCACAGTAGCAACCAGAGTGTTCTTCCTTGAGCAGGAGCCAGCTCAGCGTTGTATGACACAATAAGGATGAGGCTGCAATTCCTACCTTTTGTGTGACTCCTGCCTCCTTCTTTGCAACCTCATCAGATTAGTGTTACTAGACTGGTTGCTCAAGGGGAAATAGAAGACTGAATTGCTGGTATCCAGCCTCACCTGCACAAGTGTGATGGAGCTAATGCAAAAATTAATATCAGGATTTATGGACTGTGTGGCACAGAGACCCCTGGCCTCCAGGCAGGAAAAAGGATGGCACAGGAAGCAAGCACAGACCATTCCCCTCTGAGTTCTCTGGTAGTTTGAGATGTTGCACCTCTACAGAACTTAATTTCTGCCCCTTGCACTCTTTGCTTTCAGACTGGAGTGGGTCAGGTGCAACTGCTGGACCTACATGGAAGCATTTAAACCACAGATCACCATCCCAGGCATTGTGGAGTGTACATTCTAATGGAACAAGTTCAACTTTTAATGCAGATTTGCTTCCCGGGGCTTCTCCAGATACAAATTTTAAGACTGGTAAGAAAAACTGCATACACTGCATAGACTATCACAGATATATATCATAATATATTCCATATGGTGACATCAAAGTCCTAATTAATGGGAAGAAATAGGAAACCTTTCATGGCTTTGTCTTTGCCAGGCTTCTGCTTGGGAATTAATAGGAACATTATGGATGGCTTTTGCTGTACTAGGGAAAATTAGAAAGCTCTTAAAATCCTGGGATGTCTCTTCTCCAAAAGGACAGGAACTCCCTGTTCAGCTGCCACCTTAGACACCTGAGGAATATCCTACCCTCTGACAGCTGACTGACACTCACATAGGACCTATTCCCAGTTAGGGAGCACTGTAGTCTTGAGACAGACTCTAGTGCTCTCTAATGGGAATTGCATCCCCAAAAGAGCAAATATTTTGGGGATTTCAGAAAGCTAAACAGGTGTGAGCCTTTTTAAACCAGAAGAATCCCAGCAGAAGGTTTTGCCTTCAAAGACAGATAAATTGCTGCAGAGCCATATTCTGAAAAAGCAATAGCACCAAACATTCCTGGTTGTTTTTGGGAAAATGCTGATTTCTATTATTTCCCCAAAGACATTAAAACTTCATAGGCAAGGTCTTTCTAAATACATTAAACCAAGCAAGCCATTATAATGCAAAAATATTCCTAATTCTTTTCCGCAGCTGAACTCCATTGCAGCTCCAGTGCTATATCTCCAGAAGATGAAACCAACCATCCTTTTTCACAAAGAATACTACCCATGGATACAGGGTTGCGTTATCCACAGAAAGTAGGATTTTAACACTGATACTGAATTTCTTTCCCACTGATTATCTAATGATAGTTCCTTTTGAGGCTTGTAGAAACAAACATAGTTCTGAAGAATTACTTCTAATGTACAGTTATCACTCTCGACACAATTATATTGCTGAAACATCCCATGACTCAACTTCAGGCTTCATTAGGAGTAGCAGTACTGACCACAAAAGGATTTGATCCCACTGTGTTTCCCAGATTAGTCCTCATGTTAAACAGACTGGAAACACTCCTCATCCTGAGCCCCATTCCTAGTTCATCCTCCTTTTTTTACCCTTTCCACTGTCCTGACAGCTCGCTGTTTCCATCCTTCATCTGATACTTATCTCAGAATCTAATACCTGTAATATTGTGTTACAAGTGATATTTTTGAGACTGTTGGCTGACTGTCTCAGGCATAGATATCTAGGATCCTCGATCAATATCTTTCCTTACTTTTCTGAAATTAACTTTGACTAACTTATACATGAAGAAATTGGACTCAGATTTCAAAGATGTTCCTCTCAGTCGTACATTTTTATTTGCAGTCATGATGAAATACACTGGTGACTTGAACTTAGATTCCTAAAGAGATGTAGATGCGTGTCTAAATGTTTGAAAATGTTGCTGTTCAAATGGAATGTGGAAACAATAAAAACTGAAATTCCCACCTTCAAGGGGCATCTGTGTGTATGATATAGCTTTCAGATTGTCTCTCCTGAAAAAAACTCCAAAACTAAACCCAAACATAACAATAGCAAATAAAACACTACTATAATTGGGGCTGGAAATAAGGAAGTTTCCCATTAGTGTTGCTTTATTGTGAATACAGTTTACAGCATGTAAACTCAATTTCATGACATCACAAGAGAGACTTAACTTCCCTCACCTGCTAAGGAGGGACTTTCTTTCAGTAAATGTGTTTTTGAATTGGTACCTTGCCTGCTCAGCCGTATCCTAGTTTCCATTTTGAATGCCCTTCTCTGTATCATTCAAGTAAAGATTTTTAAGTTATAGTTAATATAGTCGAACACTATCCTGTACCCATGTGTCTCGGTTTTAGAGACAGTTATCTGTCAGGGAAGGCAGAAAAAAATTGTAAGCCCCCACCCTCTCCCTCTGAATTATTATATCTCGAAAACACGGAGTTCTCAGGCAGAGATATGGGGATAGGAATAACAGTTCTTTACTNCCGGGCCGGTGGAGGAGATGGATCAGCAGCTCCGCGTTGGCAGCTGGGGCTGCAGCACGTGCGGCAGGACAGGAGTGGAGGCCACAAAACGGAGAGGAAGAAGCAGAAGCAGAAGAAACAGCCGCTCCGTCTGGACGATGGCAAAAACCCCTTCTCCCAGCAGAAACAGCTCCGAGAGTGTCTGTGTTGCCCTCCCAGAAGGACCCAAAGACAAAAACCGCTCCCCTTCCCATTGCCCCCGGGGCTCAGCCGATCCTTTTGTCTTTTAAAGTACCGATGATGTACCAGCCATCAGGCTTTTTTCTCTCAGCTAAATGGGAAAAATTCTAACAGCTAAGAAACGAAAAAAAACCCAAAAAAACATGTAACCCCCAACACCATGACAGAGGAGAAAAATAATATAATGATGTCTTAAAACTGGTATGTACAATACAAAATACAAAAGGTTCTTTCAGTCAGCGAATAACTCCCACATAGCAATTAATGGAAAAAGGTGAGTATTTTAATGTACAGTACCTACATCCAACCAACTGGAAATCTGACAGATTGCATTCGGTTCCTTGGCTCTATGGGAGAAATCTTGAAATTGCTTTCAAGGGGAATGAAATTTAATTTAAAAGGCAGTTCATTGTGTTGGGCATGAACTACTGTATTTTTTATTTTCTTTCTTAAACTCTTTGTTCCGCAATCTGCTGCTGAATACAAGATTTCCCTGCTTTCAGTGTGAAGCACAACACACTGTGCTGTGGTGCTGGAGCTGTGCCGAACCCCCCTGCCTTACCCTGAGCCTGGCTGCTGCACACCCCGGGGGGATCTTGAGAGACTAAGGAAGGAGGCTGTGTAGTTCTTTGGGGGAGCTGGAGTTTTAGTCCTCCCTCAAGCCCTTTGAGGCCAGTTTGTCTCCGCTACATCAAAAAGACCAGGTGGGTGGACAGTCAGATGCGTCTCTATCACCCTGCTTCGGCCCCCACTTTCTCCTTTGTGCAGTAATTCTACGTCCACTAGGCTTACATTTCAAATAGAGGTTAGGTAACAATTTCTATTTTCAGGGAATAAGTGGTCTAGAGAACACATGGAATTGCCATCACTGCAGGTCTTGAAAAACACTCGGGATGATGAGACAAATATCAAAATTGGTATAGATTGATTTTGCCTTATGGCAAGTCCTCCCAAATTTATTTTCTATGACAGTAATTTAAAATAAAAAGACAGCAGAAGAGGGCAAAACATGAGAGCAACATAAGACTGGCCTTGTTTCCTGCATCCTGTAATTATTTTTTCACATTCCTGATAAAAGCTGAAATGTACCTTGATTTTCTAAAAGTTTTGCTACACTCCCTCGTAAAGAATTAGGAGCAATGAAGATTCAGATAAAACCTGGGGATGCAGCAAGAAAAGTGCTGCAATATGGAAAACTTCTCAGACTGCTGAGAAAAGTCTGGAAATGCCATTTCTAGGGCAGATCCATCTGCATACTTTGCACTTTGGAGGTGTACCAGTGGGGAAAAAGCTGCATAGAGGTCTCCATTCTTCTTTTTTTTTTAAAGCAAAATCTAGAAGTCAATTTTAAAAAATCTGTCAAGTTGCTTATGTAAAATGCAAAGCACTATTTGTTCTGGAAAAGCAGTTAGCTCACTTCCACTCTACAACACATGCCTAATGGCTTTTCCAGCTAAACATTTATGATCAAGCATGGCTTTGTGTAGGTTGTCAGCTGAAATGAAGATGTGTAATTTTCCTTGGGCTGAAATAATAACTTCTGCACCATCACTGTTGCACTTGCTCTTCTCCAACATATCTGTACTGACATTCTGTCACAAAATTGTGCATTGATGGTTTTCACAGAGAGAGGACACGCACAGAAGCAAATCAAATAAAATTTTCTCTGTGCTTGGGTTTCACATCATGATAAATTTAAATGATGGGAGCAGCTTCTGCAGCTCTGACTGGAGTTTGAGCTGTGTGTGACCAATACAAACACATCCTTCGCCTCCTTCACCTCCTCCTCCTCCTCCTCCTCCTCCTCCCTCCTCCTCNTATTTTTCTACTTATTTGTCTGATGATGTTCGGATTTTTTTCTGCCTCACTTTCTTTTTCTTTTGAATGAAGGAAATCTCATACTCCATTCCAGCTGGAGGTTCTAAACCCAGGGCTCTCGTGGTGGCATCCCTATGGGACACCAGTAACTCCCTGTTTGGCTGATGGAGAGAGCCCTGGGGCTGGGAAGCTCTGGCTCTGTGTTCCCCACCTGAGGAAAGGATGGCAAAGTCCATTTTACCAGGCCCTCCATTCCCTCCCATGCATCATTCTGCAGTGGGATGCAGTGATCCCCACCTCAGAGCCCCCCTCCTCCTCCTCCTCCTCCCCCCCCCTCCTCCTCCTCCTCCTCCTCCTCCTCTGGATTCTATCGGTTGACTTTGTCCTTGTTTGGATTTTATCAGTTGACTTCTACCCATGGCAGAGGGCTGGAATGACATGATTTTAAGGTCCCTTTCAACCCAAACCACTCCATGATTCTTTGACTCAATGTAAAAACTGCTTTGATTTCTAAGTTACTCTCAATTTACTCCCAGATTGTTTATTTTATTTGCAACAAAATCAAAACCTCTTTTCTTATATTTTAACCAAAAGATACCCCATCTTGTTGCTGCATCACTGAATGCTTCTTTGGACAGCTCCTCTGAACTGACCTTCCATCTCACTTTTGTAACAGTGAGGGCTGGGATGGTGTTATTTCTGCTCCTAGACCTGCTGATAAGTCTTGTGGTATTTGAAAGTTTAGTTGGGTAGCTTATCTTAGTTTCAAAAATCAGGGACGCTGTTCCAATTAAACATTGCTGCAGGATTTGATGCCCTGAGTCTCAGTACCCACACAGCTCCCTCTGCCCTTGATGTAAAATCAACTCCACATAGATAAAACCAGAAATAAGCCAATGTGTTTTTCTCCTTAATAAGTAATCTTTGACAATAAATGGTTACACTCTGCTATGAATGCGACACAGATGAGGAAATTGTCATTGAAGTGTACTGAGAAACATTTTCCATTTTCATAGCTCAGTAATTGTTTTGTCTCCAGCTGCTCAGGAGACTGGACAATGGTAAAAAAAATCTATAGAGAAGATGTTCCCACTTAGTGATGAAAGCCATCAGATGAATAGACACTGAAATCAAGCTCTTGTCACGAGTGAAGAAATCCAGTGTGAGCAGTGTCCTCTGAAACATTAGTCCCCTTTGCATGAGACCTATTGCTCTGAAATAGAAGCCTGGCAACATGGGGAAGCAATGTTCTCCCTGTTTTGGGAGGCATTCAATGTGGTGCATGGAAATTACTTATTCCAATTCTCCGAGAAGGACAGAGCAGAACAGAACGTGGCCCAGAATGTGTTGGTAACCTGCTCTGAATATGGACTGCTCTCTCTGACATGGATGCTCACTCCAGCATGCATTCAGGCTTTTCCAATTAATACTTGCCTGCCTGAAAACTGGAAAATGGATTGGGAGCAGTCACACAGCCATAAAATGGCTTTTTGTCCTCTCATCTTGCTGTTACGTGTCATGCCATTATCAATTTCAGTTTAAAGAGAGGACACTAAAACTGTAACACATTCTGACTGATATAAGTCAGAAACAAGGCAATTACACACACCCGTCCCTGAGAAGGTTGCCTATAGAGCAGGGACTCCTCTTCCCAAAACAAAGGTGGAAAAGCCAGTTCAGAAAACACTAGGAAGATAAATACATTTCAGAAGTCCTAGTTACAAATGCAAAGTCTGCATTATAGGTGGGAGTTAAAGGACTCCAGGTCAGAATTTTTTGATGAAGGAGCAAAAATGCTTTCCATCATGTCAGAAAAATATGACCTAAAAGGAAGGCTACTGGGATTTGCTGAAAGGGACAAATTTACATTGACCTGGTCAGACTGCTAGACTTAAATCAGTTTTCTCAATCCTGGGAGAGTAGGAAGAATGTGCCTGCGGCATCTCAGCAGAAAGTCCTACTTTGCACTAAAGAGCTTGGGCACGTGGACAGCTACCAGGCGTATCTACAGGAGAAATCCTAACCTAAGAAAAGCCTTTTAAGAGAAGATACTACAATGGAGTCTACCCAATTCAGAACTAGGATAGACAAGTTATTCAGAATCTCTCTACTGTTAACACCTGAAAAACATCAACATCAGTTCACTCACTGGAGAGATTAAGGATACTGCCAGCAATAAACAGATGGTGAAACTGCTAGGAGAGATAATCAAAGGGTCTACAATTAGTTTGAGACATAAAAGAAGAATTAAGACTACTAAATAGTTCCATTCAGAAATGATACAAATAGCAGCTGAAAAAATTGAGTTTAAATCATTCTGAAAACACCAGGCTGGCTAATATAGCTGGAGTTCAGTGTGTATCTCTTCTGTGTTCCTAGCACTTTAGCTACTAAGCATTCTTACATATTTGTATAAATAATGATCAATGCAGCATGACCAATGGACCTTGAAATAACAAAAAAAAGCAACACAAAATAATTACTATTTTTGAAAATAATTTTCTTTAATGAGTGAGTTAAGATGTTGGCTGTTTTCTTCATATATTGGCTTGGTGCAGAGCAAATGGCTCTGAAAGATTTTTCTGAGTGGGTGACACTACGCAGCACATGGCAGTTATTTAAGTCTGCAGTCACACTGCATTAAAACAGAAAAATCACATTGAAATACAGCTAAATTATATACTCTTGAGTTTTTTACTCATATTTTTTGCACATGGAGTTCAAAAGGAGCATTTATTTTCTGTGTAGCTGGAACCTGAAAAAATAGCCAGAATAACTTAAATTGCTTTTCACACCAGGAGGCAAATAATGCCTTAGAATACTTTACAGTTTGGAATAACAATGCCATTCTCTTCCTTTTCAGCTGGATTTGAATAACAGAAAGCTACCAGAAATAGCTACAATTCTGCTATCATTAAAAAATTGCAGATGTGGTTTGCTGTCTGTCCTTTAGATTTTCGTTGGGTCTAGACAATGTTACTTTGCGTGCTTTTTGAAAATACTGTTCTTCACCTCTTCTTGATCCACTAACACAATACCTTAGGTTCCATAAAGAGAGAAGCTGCGCAATTACCTAAAACGTCCAGTAATATTAAGGACTGAAAAAAAAATTGTGAGAAAAGATGAAACTTCCTTCTGCCACATTTCCCAAGGGAGGCAGAAAGATGGGGGAAGGCAGTCACTTAGTGGAAAGAGAGAAGCAAGCAGAATTTCATTCTGCTCTGAGCAGGGCTAGGCATATGCACTGTGCCCTGTTAGAGAGAGAGAGAGAGCAGGGAAAATGAGTCTGTGTTTCCAGATAGTGAGGTTTTCTAAGGGTCAGAGCATCAGAATGGTCATTCAGGTCCAGATACATGAACTCAGGTCCGGTTTGGGATGAACAGCACATGAAGCACCAGGACTAAAGAGAATTTTAATCTTTTGCCATTTTATGGAGTTGCTTGCATCTGTGATATATGTTGATGTCCGCAAGAGGCTTCCATATGGGCTGGGAGGTGTGTCCGCTTTTCATTCATACCTTCCTCATCCCCTCAAACCACCTGCTGGGAGCAACTCACAGTTCAAGAATCCATTTCTGTGGATTATGAGTTACACAGAAGGATATCAGTTCAGGTCCTCCATCTCAATATACAAAATGCTCGAATGACGGAACTACCGAGTTTCAGAGTTCACACTGCCAGCTCGAATCTCTCAAATGGCTCTGGAAGCTCAGGGACTGTAAGAGTTGGTTGGGATCTCTGCTGCTGGCTGAGCTTTGGTGCATCAACCAACCTCTAGTGCAATTCAAGGCAAGCAATGAGCTTCCTTCAGCTCAATTACAGTTTCAGCTAAACACCTGATGCATCATTCAGATGCCACCCTCGAGTACTCAACACTTGGTGGTGCGCAATTAGTTACCAATGTTTGGTGACACCCTGAACTTCCCATACAGGAAAATGAAACATTTTATGTAAGCATTTGACATTAAGCTGTCACAATCTGCTACAGTTACTGAACTCGATGTTAAATATAATGCATGGTTCTACGACAGTGTGGGTGGACAACATAGTCAGGATCCTCAAAGGTACCTAAATCTGTGAGCAACCTACATACTGTGCCTGCATGAAAGTACATATTCTGGTTGATGATGACAAGAGCTTCCCCTCTAAAAGCACTTTCAAAAAAGCATAACTGGAATTTTTAACCCCTGAATCCTCTTTCTATCAGTGGCTCCTTCTCCCACCGTGCCATAGCACAGATCTTCCATTTGATGTACAATCTACCACTTGGTCTTTCATCACCGGATATGTATGGCATGGTTACATTTGAAAGTATTGGGACTGGAAGAGGAAAAATTACAATTTTCATGCATAGTACTTAGAGAAAATTTTTTGGAGTAAATGAAACAAGCTTGATTTTGTGTGCCTGCATATGTGCAGCTAAAGGAACTCAGCTGTAAGGTTGCTTTTGTGATTTGAGTAGGGTACCTTCTCCACTCCAATGTCACAGCTCAAGAACAATCCGAAGGAAAAATACTCCAGCAACTGATCTTAATTTTCAAGCCATAAGGCTTTGGTCCTTTTATCCTTTTTCCACTCCCACTATTTATAAATTAGATCTTGGCTTTTTTAGTTTTAGGAGATTTAACCCAATGCACCAAATTTCTTTTATCTTAGTTTACAGAACAGTTAATCAGAAGTTCATCAAAGTATGATGTTTTGAGCACATAATGGCATTATTTGAGAGTTGACTGTTGACTAATCTAAAGAGAAGAAAACCCATACTACTACTAACATGTCTTATTGAGAAAGCATCAGGAAAAGTAATTTTTCTCTCAGAAGATTTGAACCATCAGTTGGACCATTCAAAGCCAATACATACATGGGTTACTGCAAGGTAATAGGCATCTACCCAGAAACTACCTATAAATTTGTTCAAACTTTAGCATAAGTTGTGGCTTTGTTGTCAGTGGGACTGTTTCAAGGGAAACAAACCTAAGCGTTAACAGGACTGTGGCCATAAATTTTGGTTTTATATTGCCTTTTGTATGGTCACTGCATTTCTGCGACAGAAAAGCTAATCAGACCATAGTCTGTCTCTATTGCTTTTTCAGCAAATACTAACTTTATGCAGATATATTTTATCTGCCATTCATGTATATTGAAGTTTTGTGTTAAATTTGTATATTCTCTGCTTGCCCGTACTACTAAGAAAAATATTACATTTTTCCATTTTATTTTCATTTTAGAAAATTTTGAAAAACAGTAACAAAGGTTTGCTATGCAATATGCAAACCTTAATGTTGCAGTTTTGATACAATATGATATTTATTTGCCAGACATCTCCAGGGAAAAACCCACCTCATTTCAGCTAACGTCTTTAAAGGAATTAAATTTCTCTTTTCCTCCTCCCCCTCTGTTCCCACTAGCTGAAAAGCCAATAAAAAAATTCTCCTCCTCCCCAGTTCAGAACCAGATCTATGTGCATTTCTCCTAGCCATGTTTTGAGATACAGAAGGGGGTGAACGTAGTTAATGTTCAACAAGAATCTGAATTTCAGACACAAACCTGTACCTTTCCATTGTCCCTGCTGACATGCTGCAAGCAAAATAGTAAACATTTTTTTTATCAGTTGAAGTCTAGCCTGGAGAGAAGAAACAGTAAAAGAAATGTCTCAATTATATTTGCAATCAGCTAATCAGACTTTGTGTGCATCTGTGGATGGTACAGAACTGAAATCAAGCTCTGATAATGGAACCACGAATGAAAAATGGACCGAAGACTCCTTTCCAGGATTAGAAATACTATGCTCAATTTATGTTACTTATGCTGTGATCATTTCAGTGGGTCTCCTTGGAAATGCAATACTCATCAAAGTTTTTTTCAAGATTAAATCAATGCAGACGGTTCCCAACATCTTCATCACCAGCCTGGCATTTGGAGACCTGCTGCTTTTGTTAACGTGTGTGCCTATAGATGCAACACGTTACATTGTGGATACCTGGCTCTTCGGAAGAATTGGGTGCAAGCTGCTGTCTTTTATCCAGTTAACATCAGTTGGAGTATCAGTGTTTACCCTGACTGTTCTCAGTGCTGACAGGTGGGTCTGTGCAACAGATTTGCCAGGAGATGCTGCAGGTTTGAAGTTAGAAATGAATAAAATAGATATTATAATTTTTCAGTCTTAAATGTCACATTGTACAGATTAAAAATCCCAAACTACCAGTCTCCCATGTAATTTAAAAATACGTGTTAGTAAAATTGTAGCACTTCTTTTTAAGGAAGTGAGGTGAGAAAAACTCTAACTCTTCTGACCTTTTATTAGCTTGAACTACAGTACAAGGGTTTTTCTCAATTGCACAGAAAAGGGAAATGGTGTAAGTTGGAAAAAAGACAGTATATTGGTGCTACCTAGTGGTACAGTGAAGTAGTCAAGGAAGATGAAAAATGAAACTGAATATTAGTGAAAATTCTTTAACCTATGCACTCAGGGAGGCTTTAAAATCCTACAACATAAAAGACTGACATGGGATAAAAAGCCAAAAGAAAACACAGAACAGACTGAGGGACAAAAGAATGATTCTCATGATATGATGGCTAATGTAATTTTCACCTTGCATTTTTTTTTCTCTTGTTGTTCTTCTATCTTTTACAGAAACATTTTAGTCCAGGGGTTGTGAAATTAATCTCAGGTTGTAATGACACCATTGCTAGGAGGGATCAGTGTTCTGACTGCTGTCATGAAGTGTTGTTTTCTTTGTACTTCTTTCTTGAATGCACAAAATTAAGATGAGATTTCAGTTCAATCAGCAGGAGCAGGAGCATTGAGGAGTAGAAAAACAAAAAATGAAATTTAGTATTAAGAGAGAAAAAGATCTTCATCTTATCTGCCAGCAATAGTGGATTGTACGTAATAGCAAATTGCTCATGTCCAAACTGAATTTTACGAGTGGTACTGTTACTGTACTCCAAAATAATTAGCCAGCACAGGAATGGCCACATAGGGTCCAATAAAGGACCCATGCAGACCAATATCAGCCTCCAGCAGTGGTAGTATAAGGACAAGAAAAGACACATAAGAAGAATAAAAACTTCTGTCCAACTATGTATTTAACTCCATAAATGTTAAACTTCAGATGACACTGAACAGGTGTGGTTTCGGTCTATTTAATAACCTCAAAGGATTTCTCTTCTGGATACTTGTTTAGCCTCTTCTTGAACTTGCTTAGCAGTGACCTTCATTACCTATACAAAACAACAACTTTTATTTCTGCACTGCACATGGTTCCATTTGACGGTACTGGCTCTTGTGTCAGAAGAGACAGTGTCACGTCTCTACTCACGTCTTCAGGCTATTCATGTCATAATCCATCCTTAGGTTGTTTGTGCTGCTTTTAGTTAAGGTGTGCAGAGAAACACGGGGTAATCAAAGCTGCATGAATCATGGATACAGGTAATTGCACAATTGTCTCTTTTGCTTTGAATTATTTTCCTAATACTACCTAACATTTTGCTTTTTTGTTGTTGTTTTAGTTTTGGTTTATTTTAGGGGTTTTTAACTACTTCTGAAGATAAAGCTAATCTTTATACCAAACTATCTATTGTAGCTTCAAGGTCTTGATCCTGTAGGATGTCAATTCAGAATTCACCATGACTAGATAGATGACCTTTAAAGATCCCTTCAACCCCAACTCTTCTCTAATTCCATGGTTTAGACACTTGCTTCTGTATTTAATTTTTTATGGTAGCTGTTATATAAATACTTTACACTACATTCTCACAGAGTAACTACATCGTAAACTTAGAGAGCAAGCTCAGATCAATCATGTGCTTAATGCCAGACTGTTGTGTTCCAATATGCTAGAAGAGCTCAAAGTCAATAAAAATGGCATTTATTCGATAAGTAGCAAGCCAGCTTCCAGCT
This sequence comes from Anthoscopus minutus, assembly GCA_013399455.1. Taxonomy (NCBI): domain Eukaryota; kingdom Metazoa; phylum Chordata; class Aves; order Passeriformes; family Paridae; genus Anthoscopus; species Anthoscopus minutus. The sequence goes on from VWYI01020350.1 coordinate 26,088, forward strand.
TTCTATTTAAATCTGCCTAGAGAAGAAAAAGACCAGATCCCCAGCTTGTGCAAAATGGTAAAAATAAGCTGTCTTATCCTCTGGGTCCCTTTTCACCACCTTTCTTTTCATGCCAGCCTTGTGGCCCCCTGAAGGGGCTGCTTCTTTCTGCATTATCAAGACTCCCTGGTCCTTCAGGAGCAAGGTATATTGTTTCCTGTGCTTTATCCACCTTCATGGAAGTTGGTCTTTTTTCATGTCCCACTGCCACACAGACTATCACACATCTAGAGATTAATACAGATTTTTCCTCATATGCCTGACTCAGTCCACATGCTGCAGAATCACAGGCATGAATCACCAGCAGTGCCCTCTCCTGCTTTATAAATATGAATGAATCTTGGAGCATTATTTTGAGTCAGATCACTGCACTCAGCAGGGGTCTTAGGAAGACTAAAGAAAGAAGGGGCGAACATGCTTGGTTTCATGTATTTGTAATATAGTTAACCTGTTTCATTCCTTCATCAGTTTTGCATACTAATTCCCTCATTTATCTTTCAAGGCAATGTCATAAATTTAGGAGTGATGATTGCCCTTAGTGATCCCAATCCAAACTTTAGAAGTCATCTAGTCAGGTTTTAATGGCAAATCCTGCCTGCCAATCCATTAAAATACATGCTTAAAATTAATTTTTACATTTCCATTTTAATTCTAAAGAACTAGTCTCTGCTTTCATCTCCAAGAGAATTCCAGCACCCTTTGTTTAGCAAGAAAGTAATGGCTTTAGCCTTAAGAATTTTGCAGTGTCAGTGCTTGCATGATTTTTGTGTTTATTCTGACAGTGATGTTGGTCATTTTAGGTACAGAGCCATTGTTAAACCCTTGGAACTGCAGACTTCAGATGCGCTCCTGAAGACCTGCTGTAAAGCTGGCTGTGTTTGGATTGTCTCCATGGTATTTGCTATCCCAGAGGCTGTTTTTTCAGATTTGTATTCTTTCAGCAACCCTGAGAAAAATGTAACTTTTGAGGCATGTGCCCCCTATCCTGTATCTGAGAAGATCCTGCAGGAAGCTCATTCCCTGGTTTGCTTCTTAGTATTCTATATTGTGCCCTTAGCTGTCATTTCTCTCTACTACTTTCTTATTGCCAGAACCTTATATAAAAGTACATCCAACATGCCAGGAGAAGAACACAGTCATGTCCATAAGCAGGTAAGCTCTGTTCAAGCACTAAACTCTCAAATTCTCCAAAGTCTATTGTGCTGATTAAATCTAAATTCTTCAGTGCAAAACTTTACCTGGTAACGGAGTAAAAAGCTCCACAAACTCAGCCCATACCAAATTTGAATCCAAACTCAGCTGTGCACTTAGGCACATGCCCTTGACTCATTATTTGTGCGCCCATGCTTTCGTAAAGAGAGATGGGTCTGTTGGGCTTTATCGTGACCCTGTAAACTCCAGAGTTAAAACATTGAATTTTAAACACTGGGACCACATCCATGTGAGCTGACACATTAATTACTGTATTTTTAAATCCTAGTCTAGATGGGCGTGTCATATGATTTATAATAGAGAGGAACTGTGCTCTGCACTGGGAATACTTTGTTAAAAAATTATTAAATAGATTTATTTTCCTGTTTAGCTCTTCTGTTTTGGGATTTTTGTTTGTTTGTTCATTTTCTTTTTACTTTTTTCTTTTTTGCTTACTCATCCATTTAGACTTTTACACTGCCTCACAAATCAGCACCAACGAGACAAACATTTTACTAATTGCTATTAACACCAGCTGTGAATCACTTTCTTGTAGATTGAATCCCGCAAGAGAGTTGCAAAGACAGTGTTGGTGCTTGTGGCTCTGTTTGCCTTCTGCTGGCTGCCCAACCACATCCTCTACCTGTACCGCTCTTTCACATACCACACTTCTGTTGATGCTTCCACGTTTCATCTGATAGCAACTATTTTTTCCCGTGCCCTGGCTTTCAGCAATTCCTGTGTCAATCCTTTTGCTCTTTATTGGCTGAGTAAAAGTTTCCGGCAACATTTTAAAAATCAAGTCTCATGCTGCAAGGCAGCATTCTGTGCAAAGTCTCCCAGTGCTCCCCAGAGCAGTTCTCCTACCAGAGCCCTGTCGGTCACGGGAAGCATGCACGGCTCAGAAATCAGTGTTACACTGCTAACAGATTATAGCATCACGAAAGAAGAGGAAAGTGTTTAGTTCATGTGGGATGAAGAAGGACAGAAACTGAGTCATTGCGATCAAGTCACTGCTACTGGCATACTGGAAAGAGGTGCTGTGGCTTGCCCTTTCTTTAAAAGTGTGTTCATCAGGAGTTCCTCATTTCTCAAAGTATAGAATAAAGAAATCAAACTGCGTGAGGGAAGAAGCTGCAACAGCTGAACTTTCCAGCATAAGCTCAAAGGGATTACTCATGTGCCCAGGCATGAACACAGATTCCTAGCTGGAATTCCTGAGCTGGACAGAAGAGGACTAAACAGATTTGGTGCAAGAATTGTCTGTAAGTTATAACAGTTTTGTTATTGGTGACTTGCTCTTTGAGCCATGACTGAGAGCTGCCTCTGACAACTGCTTGCATCCACAGCAAGTAAGCAAAGCCACTCAATCATGACACGATAAACCAGGCACATTTTTGCTTCATTTATTTTCTTGTCCTGAATGTTAAAAATGGGTAAACATGTGTGGAGCAAGGCTGAAATGAAAGAAGGCTAAAGTTTGTAGCACTGTGAAGTAAACAAAGAAAAAGCATTATGGGCCAGATCCACAGTAGCTGTTGCTCTGTCAGTGACTTAGAAATTCTGGCTAAGAGCTGACTGCTCTGCTGTGAGATGCATGTTCCTAAGGAAGTCAAGGGAACAGCAGGTGATCATCTCTCTGAGAAAGTTATAATCACCTTTAACCATACTTGTAAAATTCTTTTTTATATATGGGTAAAACATCTCAATAATGCAGAGTTCTTTATTGTTACAGTGATTTAATATCAAGAAATTGGGGTGGATCTGTATCAAGAGTTCTATTTGGGATTTACAATGCTTCTAAAGTGCTCAAACATGCCCTCCTGCCTTACTTTATATCCCAAAGTGGTCTTGAGTGCACAACCTGGATTTCTCTCAGACAGAACTGTGTGTCCAGTCTACCGAACCAGACTAGAGTGAGTTTGAAGTGAAAAATGTACACTGTGGAGAGTCAGACTGACCCTTTACCTGCAGAGATCCACTTCTGCTGTAGTGTTGTATCTAAGTGGCCTACTCATATTCAAGCACATTGGGAGAGCTGGATTTTTCTACTATACTAATTTTATATTCTTCAAATTGTATCCTTTCTTTAATATTGGGATGGGCTGTCTTATTGCCATAGGCCTTCTAATCTCAAATCCACTAATTTTATGACTGGGCTTGAAGAGGCAAACCTGGACATCCTGTCCAAGCTCAGCAGCACTGCTGGCAGGAACTGCCTTCCCATCAGGAAGTACAGGAAGCAAGTCTTCCTACCCCATGGTACAGAATATTTGAATGACACTTATTTTTATGAATTTTGTGTTCCCTGAACCACAATTTTTGTTCTGTGGAAGCTGGTGATAGAAAACACAATAGATTTTCCATTGCTCAAACAGAGGGACTTCTATTCCAAAAAGAATTTGTGCATTAAAATATGAACCAGAATTTGCAACATATGAATTAAAATAATTCTGTCAGTCACAGAAGCTTCAATTTTAGCTAATCCTTGAAGGTATAGCCCCCCTTCAACTGCACAGAGCCCCTTAGCAACATACAGCTGGAAATCCATCCGCCATTAACTAAGTTGATTATAAAATGAGAAAATGTATTTACAGACTGTCTCTGTTGCCTGCTCTAATCAGAAAAATAAAGCCAAACTATAAATCCCAGTGGCATTGCAATAAAACCTCTGTCATCATTGTCAACTAGTTAATGACAGACCAGTTTAATCCCATCAGACCTGGCTTTGTTTAACTATGGGCCTCATGTTACAAGCTTCAAGGCTACAAGCTCTAATTTTCAAATTGATTCCTCCTTTTATTGAACCAATTTCATATCAGGATAGGATTACTAAAATAAATGGAAATACAATAACACAGAAATACAATTTATGGCACAGAAGACTCTAGAGACCTTATTTTACTCTCTTTGTCTCAGTGGAATACATTACCTGGTAGAGAGCTATGTACAAGTATAAGAAACATGTTGCACTGCTATTTTCTTCTTCTCTCTTTCCTTCATGGAGCTGTGGGGTGAGACTGAAATAAGTAGATAAGCCTACACACTTATGAACCTACATTTATCTTCCTGGATCTTACCATAGGGAATTTTAAACAAAAGAAATATCCATCAACAATACCATTGCTTACAGCATTCTTTATTCTAGCTTAGTAATGCCTTTGGGAAATAGACCTATGTGTTTCTGGATTGTCTCTATCAGAGACCAAATTTCCCACTGCAAAATCTTTGGCTAGACCTCACAGTAGCCCTTAAAACCCAGACTCATAATCCACCATTTTTCTTCCTTCGCACACAGCTACTTTTCGCTCGTGTAACTACTAGTCTAACCGGATTGTCTTTCTACTGTTGATATATGCTGTAACAAAACTGATGGTTTTGCTATATTCTGCACATGTTCTGTTTAAAGACTGGCACTATTTCAAGCCACAAGTTAATTAGTCTGTGTACTTGATGCTTTGATAATTCTGTACTTTCAAATCTTCATGGCATGATGAATTGGAATGATATATGGGGCAACATATATTTTTATCGAACCAGTCTGATATTATTCATTCCATCTACTCCCCACAATGTCATTATCCATAACAAGTCTCCACATTACCATAACTGGATTTAGGGGAAAATGGTTGTTTCCTTTGCAATCTTTTCTCCATGTTCTTTCACCCCTAAGTCGTACAAGTGTAATTCTATAAGAGTGTATGGGAATACCATCTACTTACACAAATATGGAAGTGTTATGTAGCAAATAAAAGGGATGAATAATTAGGGGTTCACTACGTACATCCACAACATAAGAACAGGTAGGAAAAAAGGCACAAAGTACTGAAAGGCAGACTCCCTCAAAGGTTGTGTCCATATGGAGTCATACTAAGAAAGTAAATACAATTTCTAGGACATATTTTTTTATAGTTTGTTTTGTGAATGAGACATATACAGTTCACATTCACATTAGCAACAGTTTTAATATCAGTAGTTAATTCCCCCCAAAATCCATAAAAATTAAGAAACCCATGTCAAAATACTGCTCAAGTGTGATTGGCTAGGGTATGAAAGCTAGTTACACAATTATAGCCATTTTAAAGCTTCCGCTCCTGTTCCCATAGATACGGTTTTGTTTCATTTTACATGGGCTGCCTGTTGACAGTCCTGTATTTATGCTGAGAATATTACAATTAAAGAATAACCCAAAGCTACACATAGCTACAGAACTTAGACATTTCAATCAGCGTCACTTTACAAATGTAATATGGGCTTTAATCAGCGTTTAGTTGTTGGCTCTGCCACAGATGGTCCCCTCAGTGCAAGGTGAACTGTAAGGTGGAATTTCCAGGCATGGGGTAGGATATTGAAATTTTAGTACATCTGTACTGGTTCTATAATTCTCCATGAAGACTCCTCATCACTCTCAGTAATTTGTGTGACAGCTACAGGCTCGGACCCCTGAAAAGCTCAAAGAGCGTCCTGTCTGTACTTAGTCCCTAGTTACTGCCTTGGTTTAACATAATAAAAGAGCTGAGGAAAAGTGTATCTACTTAATTAAGGATTAGCCAGGAGTGATGGCTAATGATGAGTTTCCAGCTGAGTCATCTCCCTGGGCTCTTCATTGTGTCTTTACCAATGAGGAGGGAACAGATGGTGGTGGCAACGTTGGAGGCTGCGCCACCGCAGCAGCTCTTCTGTTATGTAAAGGAATTGTGAGGGAACTCAAGGCAGTTTGTCCTCACAGCTACTTCAAAGGGCGCAGAGCAGATTTACTGAGCATTCACCCTGCTGCACACAAGCACTCTCTCCCTCCCATTGGATTGAGAATAAATTTGGATCTCCTGCTCCTCGGGACTATCCCAGTGGCTCACTGTAGGCAGATCTGCAGAGTAGGGAAAGTTGTACAGACCTCACTGCAATCAAGACTTAAATTGTATTTCTCTTACAAAGTTTAAGGCTATCATTATCTGATATCCAAACATATACCCATTTATAAATTTTATAAGCAAGTGCAGTTTACGTCAAGCCTCTCATGCTCCACTCCAAAATCCAATAATTGTTTGAAAGTGAAGACAAATGTCCCTTAGGTAAGTTTACAAGGGATCACAAAGTAATCTTTGGACAACTACTGTAATAGACCTGCCAAGAGAAAAGAATTCTTGAAGCATCAAATATGTCATTAACTAGACTGGATGTTCTTTGTGCAACAGCCAAAGGTTACTAAAACTCTATATCCTCAGCAATTTTGTCTGACAGCCTGGTGCCCAGGAAGGGAGCTGATGTCTCTCCCTGCAGAGCTTCACAATCATGCCTTTGATTTTATTATCATTCCAGTCTGTATATTTGTTCCTGGTATACTATTTTCCAGAAAACCTGTGTTTATAATTTTTATTTCTGAGTGGAAAGATTGCTTTGCCTTGGGCTACCAGCTACTGCCAGCTTTGCTGAGGCTGTTCAGCTCAATTTCCATTTCTAACACGTACACTGATAAAAGGGGTTTTATAGCTCTAGGTTAAGGTTTGCAAAATAAAACACGAAGAGTGTGCTACTTCATCCTCTAGGTAGAAATACTTTAAAATACATTAGCAATTAAAATTTGGTTTTGATGTAATGCTGTCTAGGCTGCACTGTAAAAATCACCAGATCGCACTAAATAAAGGGCTTTCAAAAGAACTGAAATTTTTATTTAAAATATTTAAGCATCCACAGACAAGAGTACAAATTGCAGACTTCATTAATGCAAAAGGAACCGAGTGAAGCTGATGAAGCCAAGCTTCATCCCACTGATAAGACATACCAATCCTTTCCTAAGGAAACACACCTGCTGGGCACCCTCAGCCCAAAGGGCAGAAAGAAACAATGATTTCTTGACATTTAGAGTGCCATTTCAATCTAACTTTTCTAATTTTGCTTCTGTCTTTGCCTCTAGTAGGACACGAGTACATTTCTAGCGCCAAACGGCAGCCAGTCCTGCCCAGCACCACTGGCTGCAAGCAGCTCCACCGTCCTGCATTGTCGCAGGCGCAATAGGGAAAACCTTGCAGCAGGAAGGACTTTCTGTGCCCCAAACTTTTATTTATCATGGAAGTAACGCTGCAATAGTGTCCATGCAAAGCCCATCAAGGTATAGCTTCTTGCCCAAAGCAGTCTGGTGCGCCAGGGGCAGCTGCCCCCATGCACACGGCCTGCCTACGGCGAAACGGCGCAGCAGCCCGACGCCAAAGCGAAAGACAAAAAAAAACGGCAAGTGAAAAGGGGGCAGGGCCACTATAGCGACCACGCGCGTTCCATGGCGAACCCACTGCCCACAGAGCCCAGGCCCCTGCGCGCGCGCGCCCGCGCTCGCTCGCTCCGCCCACCCCAGGAAAGGCTTCCCCCCCACCCGCCCTGCTCCCCATTGGCTTCGCCGCTCCCCACATGATCCACCACCGCTCGTCTCATTGGCTACAGCTCGGGGTAAAGGGGCGGGGCGGGCTGAAGGTACGGCGGCGGATGCGTGGCGTATTTCCGGTGTTGGGTGCGCGCCGAGGCTTGGGAGGGTCGCGGCTGCCGCGTGAGTCGCGGGGTTGTCCGCGCGCCCTTCCGACATCGAGAGGGGCGGGGCGGGACGGGACGGGACGGGACGGGCCTGCCGCAGGCGGCGGCGACGGAAGGAGCGTAGGTGCCCGAGGCCCGGTTAACGGGGTAGGATGAGCAGTGAGGACGGAAACGAGGAGTTCTACCGGCAGCTGCAGCTTCAGCAGCAGTATGAGGCCAAGCCAGCCGAGGGCAAAGACGAGGGCGAATCCGATCCCTTTACCTACGTGGACCCGGCGGACGGGGCTGCCTACGAGTGGGACCTGGAGAAGAAGGCCTGGTTCCCCAAGGTGGGTATGAGGGAGCCCCGAGGAAGGGGGAGAAGAAGGAGCAGTTGATGCCTAGTCTCGTTGGTACGGAGGTGTCCGCATTCAGCCACATCGTGTCTGCAGGACCGTCTCAGCAGCACCAAAACACCTTTTTACAGGCAAAAACAACGTTGTTGTGTCCGTCTTTGATTGGCTGCGCTGTTGTGAGGACCAGTGCATTAGCTATTCGCCTTGGCGGAGAATCTGTAGAGTTGCTTGGGCCTGGGATGAAGTCGCGGTTATATTTGTGGATGTTGATCGGAGGTGCCTGTGACGTGTTTAGGTCTCTGTCACAGTAGCTGTGGTGATCTCTTTGTGGGCAGTGTAGAAATGAGTTAGTATGTTACGAGGTCTAGATGAAAATAATATTATGCCTCTTTTATTGTTATCTGAAAATTATGCTAAATACGGGATGTGTTGTTCCATCTGCTTCAGTCTTAGAAGTGCACTTGAAAAATAAGTGTATTTGTCTTAGTGGCATTCTGCATCATAGAAATACGTTACACTTTCTAATTTTTTTTTTTAAGTTATTAAATGTTTTAAGTATAAAATATGGTCTTGCTATACTAACATGGCTGTTCAAGGGCAGAATGAACATTAATATGTTGAGCCAATCTACTGATCTGCAAAAGAAACGGTAGTTTTGTTATCATATAGCAATGAATGAAGGCAATTACTTAATTTAATATTAAGATATTTTGTGGCATCTTGATGGATGTAATGTTCCAATTCTGGTTTGTGACTCTGAATTCATTGCAATTCAGAGAATCTGGGTGAGAGTGAAGACTGTAGTGCCAAGTTTGAATGTGTGTAAACCTAGGAAGGTTTCTTTGGAGCAGATGGCTTATGGAGGGGTAAAAATGTGAAAAATCCAGACTCACAAAGTGGAGCAGTGGAGAAATGGGTATTCCTGGTTCCCTGTGGGGTGCTATATCCAGCAAGCACAGTAATTTGTAAAAGAGTTCTTGTTTTTCTCCCATTTCTTCCCCTTCTTCTCACCTCTCTTTTGAAATGTAGCACTTGTCTTTCCTAAGTGCTTTGCTTATCTGTTCTGTCTTGGAGAGGAGATAATATTAAGGGTTGGACAGAGGAGAAAAGTTCATTAGTGAATATGATGTATAATAGAAATTGGTGACCTATCCATGATCCATAGTGCTGCACAAAGATTCTTTACCCAGCTGGATGCCATAGAATTTTTCAGGTTACTTCTTTTGGCTGATGATTACTAACATAATATTTTAGCGTGATAAACTGTTGTAATCCAGAAGTTGTACTTCTTTCTCTGAGAGCAGTAGTGAAATTTTTAATCCCTGTTTCTTGACAAAAGGTAAAAATATTCTCACTGGTCTAAGTAATCATTATCTACAGACTGGCTCTGGGACTACAGTGTCTTCTGAACTTCCACTAAAGCCTATTTCAAAGCAGTGCAAAAAGTGAATCATGCTATCTGCCAGAATTCCCCAGAAAAATTTGGCGACAATAAGATATTTAATAGCAGCAATTGTGACATTGTTTATTATTATTTTTATTTCAATGGTACTGTATTGATGCATACCAACTTTTTAGTGCTTCACAGACATAGCACAAAATAACACGTGAAATTCATCTTCTGCTTGCATTGCTTGATGTGAAAATACAGACATCTGTCTGTCAGTCTGTTGGCTGTCATCTGCAAGCATAGGGTATCTGTTCTTAATTTGGTTGATCTATTCCTTTCCTTTTCAGTGGGACTAACAGTTAATTACACGCTCACATGTTCTGTAGTATTGTGATTCTTTTCCTATAAGCTTAATCACCCCAAACTCTCACTGTGTGGATGTGCAGGTAGGATGGATCTCTGATGTTATCCACCAGAACTGGATTGAAGTCCCCAGTAAGTAGTTCTGTGACTGCTTGTTTCTCGTGCTGTCATGGTATGACAGAAGTTCCAATTAAAACCTTTATATGTATATAAACTCTGTGCTTGTAGAAAGACATTTTAAGGTGAAGTGTTAGCAGTCATTATATGGTAGGATGATAGCATTTTGTGCGAAAAGTGTCTTTGTTACTGAGTGGCAAAATCTTATAGATGGTAGATAATTTGCTAAGAATAAGTGGAGGTTTAAACAGAATGCAGTTCCCCCAGAAGCTGAAAAATAATGCTATTGTAGGTTTAATCACTAATTTACCAGTAGGTTCTTCGATGAAAATTAATAATGCTGTTCACCAGCAAGTACAGAAGCTTCTTAATTCTCTGCATCTCATCAACTGCAGCACTAAGGATTTGCTAAGACAGCTAATGTTAAAGACAATGAACCTGTTTAGACCACAGTCTTCTTTTTTCACTAAATGTAGGTGTACTTTATCTGGATGCTGTGTTATGTCATAGCTCTAAGAGCAGCCATTATTTACATTATTTATTGAGGTGTGTGGTAAATCTTGTTTAGCCTAAGAATTATTTTGTGCTAACTTTAAAGTTGTGGGGCTCCATGGCATCTTGCATTGTTCCTGACAAGCCTGTTATTGTCAATTTTGCATTTCTGATTTGCCATAATGAAATTTTAAAGTTGAAACATCAAGCTTCAAGTAATTATGGAAGATAAGAGATCACATTTTCATCACTGACTTGAAATTGGTCTCTTACAATAGCTTAATGGCATTAAGTTTTTTTCCCTTTTGAATACAGATGAAGCAAGTGCTGAAAAGGTCAGAATCACCTGAAATTTTCAAAGGTTAGGGCTCAGTTTTGAGAAAAAAATATTTCAGATTGTGCAAAGTACTTCATAATGTGGGAATGCTAACAAAAGTGGCTATGATGTATCTCTGCATGTGATTGCTAGTGCCTGGAAGTATTGGGTGTAATTTGTGGGGTTTTTATTCTTTTATTTTGACCTCTAAAACACAGGCATTGGCCAATCTTATATTTTATCCAAATATAGTCTCTCTCTGGAAAAGAGCAAGCTACTTATCTGTTCATGGGATAGAAAGTAAAAGCGTTTTGCCTTAGAAGCAGTGTGTTAAAATACATCTCTGGTTAAGTGCAGTATTTGCTGCCCATCAACACAAATATATGTCATCTCTGGAAGTGATTCCATGAAAAAGCAGATACCTGCAAATGTCACTCATTCATCAGCTGTGGATAAGTGGTTTGCTTTCCTTCAGTATCACTTTATCACTTCACCACGGCCAGGAGCCCTTCAGGCAGATCCAATCACATGGAAAGCAGAAAACTTTGTTTGAAAAATGGCAGAACCTGTGAAATGTTTGTGTAAAAACTACATATGCTGTATGGAATTTGTATCTTGGTCTAGTTCAGGTAGTGCCTGTACTAATTTTTCTTTTGTGCATGGCTTTGAAAAGATAATTTAAAGTTTTAAAATATTGTTATTTTCTATGTTGCCATTTTAGAAAATGACCATCACCTAACTAACGTTAAAATAAAAACCTGAATTTACAGTTCTTTGAAATACTGTATTAATTGTCCTAGTTTCTTTTCAGATAACAGAAGATTTCCTGGCAACCTATCATGCCAACTATGGCTTCCCTGCGAATGAGACAGATGCTTCATCTGCCTCTGGTACAGCCCCTGAAAGTAAGCAACCAGTAAGTTCTAAGACGTCAGGAACACAACCATCAGCAAATGAGACAGGACAAAAACAAACAGATCCAAAACAAAAGTCGGAAAAAAGGAAGCTAGAGCCAGGTAAGTGACAAAGCACTTCCCTCTGTGTAGGCTGTGACCTGTATTGTACTGAGGATTGTTGTTATCTGGTACAGCAAAAATAAGGTTGTGCTGGTAACTTGCAGAATGGTTCCAAAATTGTGTGGTGCTTCATAGGTATCCTCCTGAATATGTGTACAAAGGGGAAAAAAGCAAATTAAGGCATGTTCAGCACTTCCCTGTGAGCAAACAAAAATTCTTAGAAATCTGATGGAATATAAACATGTATGTTCCCATGTTTAATATATTACCATAACTGAACTAAACTCTTGTGTTTAGGGTGGTTTCATGTTGAAGAAGACAGAAACACAAATGTTTATGTGACAGGTAAGTACTAGTGTTTATTTATCTACTTAGAGCTAAAGATGGTAAAAGAGACATATATCTCTAATATTATCTATTCAGTCTGTCACTTGCAAGCTACTTAATGTTATGTTCCTGACTGCGTAATGTCTTTGTGACTTCTAAATTGCAGGTGTGAGAAAGAAGTAGAATGGATGTAGTCTGTACTTTTCTCGGTTAAATGGGGTATTCTCTGAGCTGTGTCAGCCAAGTCATTAATTTATTTTTAATAGGAAAAATGTTTTCTTCAGGCTTTTAAGGGATAGGATAATGACAAGTTTATGATGAGATAGTTGATCAATTATATACATCACATAATCTATAATTTTCATTTGCTCTAACATAATTTTTAGGTAAGAATGAGGAAACAGTAAAAAAAAGTTTGGAACACACTGAGAAAGTAATGTGAAAGCTCAAATGAAATTTTCTGTGCACTTATGGTGTTTTTCTATTTCTTTTGTATGGTGGGATGCTATCTCTAGATGCATATACTTAGGTATGCATGGTGGTTGTGAGCAGTCACAGGAGTGCACGTACTTGCATTTTCAAAAACCTTCATGCAGACCAAGCTAGCATGGGACATCCACATGATTTTCTCATCCGTTTTGATTTTTCTCTTATCCTTAATTCAGAGTTCAGATCTTAAAATTACTATGCAATATCAGTTACTCTCTTTATTGAAATTATGAGTGGAGAAAACAGTTGTCTGTTTATAGGTTGTGTTCTTATGTTTGTTTGGGGGTTTTTTTTTGTCTCTTAATACCTAGATGTGCAGTTGAACTTGAAGCTTGGGCAGGAGAGTTATGTTTGCAGAGGCCTTTGTGTCCTCTGCAGTGTTGATGACATGTGTGACAATAAATCTCTAGGTGTGTATATTAGGGAGCACAGAGATCTTTCTGTGCATTACACCTATTTATGAAGTACAAGGATTTTCAAAATACTGGTATGAAGTAATGCTCTAAAGGCATTCTTATGCTTAGAAGGCAATGCTAAAGGCTAGTGGTTTCTTGCACTGTATGTATGTAAAATGTTGTCCTTTATTTTGGTATCTTTTGTTTAAAGAACCACTATGGGAGGATTTGTTCTGATGAGGTTTTTTTTTAAATAGACCATATTTGAGCCTTCTGTTTGAATTTATTTTGCAGGTTTACCTCCAGACATTACGAAAGATGAATTTGTACAAGTCATGTCAAAATGTGGTATCATCATGCGAGATCCTCAGACAGAAGAGCACAAGATCAAACTGTACAAAGATAAGGAAGGAAATCTTAAAGGAGATGGCCTCTGTTGTTATCTGAAGGTCAGTGGTGCACTGAAATGCAGTTTTCCATCCCATTGAAGGCACAATATGGCCATTGTTTCAGAATCATGTTCAAAAAATTCTTGAATATCAAAAGCACAATTTGAAATATAGGTGTCTGTTTTAATGATTTACTCCAGAAATGCCCACTTACCTCATTTGTTTCTTCTTATCAAGCCTCACCCTCTGCCTGGAAATGGACATTATTCCTGTTGAACATGTCTCTGCATGCTCCTGTCTCGAGTGACAGACATTATGGGCTGAAATGGGAGGCTTCTCAGCTTTCACTTTGAAAATATGCCACTGTACAACCAAGAATACAGAAATAATGAGCCAGGAAGGAATGCACTGTGGTTCTATATTCACAGCTTTTAATTGAGTACTAGTTTGGTTCAGAGCTGTGCTTTTATGATTTATTAAGCTATAAAAGTTTAGGCTGTAGTACTGTTGCCTTATGTGTTTCATTTGTGAATCATTTGGAAAGCTGGTGATGGCAACTGCAGCCTGCTTTAGTTCTGTTGGAAGTACCAGGCAGTACTAAATCAAATGGCTTATAATCTGTGCTATTTTTGTAATTTTAGTATTTAGGGCTGTGGATTGCACAAGCATTAATACATTCTTCGCTCTAAAGGACTTCTAGGAAAACATTAAAAATTACTTAAGAGTTTCAACATCTGCTGTTCTTGGAAAAGTGATACACATTTTATATGAAATCAGTCTTCTGACACCTTTTTATTTTTGCTTTTAAGTTCTTCAGCTTGCTTGGATATTGCAGTCTGGTATCTATGACATACTTGAATTAAATATATGCAGCTGCTTTTGGAAGTATTAATCGGTTAAAATGGAGTGAAGAAATAACTGGGTTTTGATAAAGAAAACTGTGCCAGCTGTGTGTCAGAAGATGGCATTAGTTTTCAGTGACAGGGATTTGATTCTTAGCATGGTATACTTAATGACATGTTATTGGAATACAATTTAATTTCACCGCATACTTTAAAGTTTGTGCCATGTTTTATCTTCAAATAGAGAGAATCAGTCCAGCTTGCTTTGAGACTTCTGGATGAAGCAGAAATCCGAGGCTATAAATTGCATGTGGAAGTTGCAAAGTTCCAACTGAAGGGGGAGTATGATGCAAGCAAAAAGAAGAAGAAATGTAAAGACTACAAGAAGAAGTTGTCACAACAGCAGAAGTTTGTATTTTTTATTTCAGTAAAATATTGTTGAATTACTTCTAAGTGCTGTTAGTAAAGTGATGCTTTAAAATACAATGCTAAGTTTTGCAAAAGTTAAAGTCTTGTCTGACAGTGCAATTGCTTAACTATTGCACATTTGAAGGGGACTAACTCAGAGATTCAGTGTTGATATAATGAACTTCTTTTTGATTCACCCATTAAAACAACACATAGGGAGCAATGGTGCCTTCAGATGTAGAAGAAAAGATTACAGCTCTGGGTAAATAAGACTCCCTTCCTCTTCAATGGATAAGAGTGTGCAAGTCCTGTCACAGAACCTGGGCTTACTGTTGGAAAGTCGTAACAATGGCTGCTGACATATAGTTAGTGCTGTACTGCAGTAGTTGCAAAGGGTGAGAAATGCTGGCTGCCACAGGAGCAAATACTAAAATATCTCTGTAGATTCCCCCAGACATCTCTCTCTGCTGTGACATGTACTGGATTTTGAGTTTTACCTTGATTAATTGCTTTTGTCACTTAAAAATTGTTCTTCTGCCCTTTGGAACCAAGAAGATGCAGATTAAAGAGGAAAAAACTTTGAATATTTTTGATATTTCAGTGAAAGCAACATTCCACTAAGCATTGTAAATAGTAATGCAGAAATGTTTTCCCATAGTTTTGGGGAGCAAAGGCTACTTGATACCAATTAAAGCCAGAAGTAGCTTGAAATGTATCTGCCCCAAAGGTACACTGACAGTTCTTGCTGTAAAAAGTCTCCAGTGTGTGTAGGCGGGTGTATGAAAATGATGAAATTGCATTTGACTGTAATATGTATGAATAAAAGGACTGTCTCCCTCCTGAGTTGAAGAGCATAATTCACTGGTATAACTACTGTCATTGGAAATCCAAGTTTTCTTCAGCTAAAGTAGCAGGTACAAGAAGAAACTTAAGGTTTCCCCACCTGAATGTATGATCTTGAGATTTAAATGTGTAAGTAAACGTGTGGGGTTTTTTGTAATAGAATATGAAGTAGGCATTTCTACAAGATTTGCTGTGAGAAGACAAAGTCCTAGAACAGATGTGCTGGGTTACACGACTAGTTTGTCTTAGTGGCTCTACACTGGGAAATGTAATACATCTTGCAGTAATGCCTGTGTAAGAGTCAATGTTCTTTTAAATAAAAAGTTAAATTGCAGCTAAATTGTATCTCGGGGAATAGTGGATCTCCTTTTTTACCGAATAAGTTAGGAAAAAATGGTAAAATACTGACATTTTAGTTGCACTTGAAAACAGCTGGTTCCTTTATCTGAGTTGATATTAGGAAGGAATTAATACTTCATAAATATTTTCTCAGTGTTTTAAAAAACACCTTTCTTTGGAAATCTATTTATATTCCCTCTGAGTCTTTAAGTACCGTAATACCTCAAATGCTTTGTAGCAGTAGTAAACCTGGGTCATTACTGTGTTTTTTAGAATAACTTAACTCCTGCTGTCAAAGTATACGTTAATATATTGCAAGAAATGCCAAATTAATCTCTTTTTTTTCAACAAATACTTGTAGAAACTGAAGAGAGCCGCAACAATATCCTCTTACTGTTGCTTCATTTCATTAGACAGCTGGATTGGAGGCCAGAGAAGAAAGATGGGACAACTCGGATGCGGCATGAACGCATCGTTATTATCAGGAATATGTTTCACCCCAAGGACTTTGAGGTAGGGAGATGCAGTTTGCTTCTGTAGATTGTGCTGTTAGAAGTTAACATATCTGGACTTCCTACCATACGAGTGTAGCAAAATTCTAAGCAGATGAAAACAAAATTAAACTTGCTGTTTGGGAAAGGTGTTCTCCTGTGCCAAAAACATGCTTTAAATTCATTCATCTCTCTCCAAAAGCAAGAAAAAAATGTTGGTAAGAATGTATTTTTCAAATCGAGGTTTTTCACTCTTTGAAAAACTTGTATATGAGACAATATTCCTTTATGGGATGGAAAGAGAAGTAAACAACAGTAATGGTAACAATGGAGAAATGAGCACAAAATAGCTTTATTTGTAGTAGTATTTATTAAATTCAAATAAGAGCTATCTGCCAACTCTCAAGTGGCTTTGAAAATGCAGCATGACAGCACCTAATTTAAGGACTTTAAAAAGATTGACAGATGTGTACCACTGGTGATGGAGCAAAAATAAAGCTGAGAGAAGTGAGTGCTTGTGTTCAATTAAATCTGTGTGATTACTTTGTAGGAGGACCCTTTAGTGCTAAATGAGATAAGAGAAGATCTGCGGACAGAGTGTGAAAAGTTTGGTCAAGTAAAGAAGGTTCTCATATTTGATGTAGGTATTTTTACATGTTGTGTTGGCAGAATTGATGTAATTGATGTGCAAAGGTGCAAAGCATTTAGGCTGCTTTAAATATGAGTGGAGCATTTGTTTGGGTGTGTTTAGTTCATGGAAACTTGACTTAATCTTTCAGTACTTTAAAACTTTTGGAACTTAATGTTTGTACCTGTCTATTCCAGCCTATGTAAAGACAAACTAGCTCTTCCCAGGTGCTTGATATGTGTTACAAGTTTGAAAGTGTATGGATACTTTATTTGTAGCTAAGCTAGCCGAAATATTTTTTGGTTTTTGTGTTCAAAAATTGTGTTCTCTGTGCCAATACAAAAACATAGGAAACTTGAAAACTAAACTTTTCAAACATGATTGTGTATGATCAGAATGGAGCTATATCCTGATTGATTTTATTAGATAATATAAAGGGTATTGGAACGAATGCATTAGTTAGAATATCACTAAATGCAAGTTGCCTGTCCTTACAGAGGCACCCTGATGGCGTTGCTTCTGTGTCATTTAAAGAAGCAACAGAAGCTGATCTGTGCAAGCTGACTCTAAATGGAAGGTGGTTTGGTGGCCGTCAGCTCAGTGCTGAAACATGGGATGGAGTAACAGATTATCAGGTAGCCTTTTGTGATTCTGTTTTATCGAATATGTCTTCCAAACAGTAATTCTGCTTGAATTCTAAGAGTGCTTGTTATTTTTGTTTCCATACCCTTCCCCAATGCATGCCTGCATTATCTTGCTTCTCTTCAAATGCTGTAGAATGTCTCCAAAAATCATTCTCAGTTATTTAGCTTAGCAAAAGATTAGAGGACCTGTTTGAGTACTGAAAGTGTCAACTTAGTGGATTAGCTGCTGGATGTACAGATCATTAGTTCAGTTAGCTGAACTGAGATATTTCTGTAATATAAATATTTGCTTCATTTTATCTATGTAAATACTCATTTTGACAAGTATGACTCTGTAATGATGTGTATAAATGCTTCTTTTACAGGTGGAGGAGACTGCAAGAGAAAGGGAAGAAAGGCTTAAGGTCTGGGAGTCATTTTTAGGGGATCCTGATGCAAAGGAGCAGCAAACTACATCTGATTCAGTTTCTGCATCAAGTAGTGTTAAACTGCCTGAAGGGAAACAACCTCGAGAGGTTAATGACACACCTAAGGAGGATGCAAATGATGAAGCTCGTAAGAGGGAGAATAATGGCGAGGGTATTAGTGAAGATGGAGCTCCATCCACAGACAGCAGCCTTGCAGGCAGTGATGATGAAGCTGATACATAACATCTTTAATGCTTTATGAAAGCATGATTTTTAGGGTGATGTTTGAGTGTATCCCTTTCTTCAGGCTGACTAGAGACAATATCCATACGAATATAGGTATATTAGAATGCCATCTTAATATATGTGTGCTTTGAAGTTTTCATTGAAAGCATTATTAAATGAGGTTCTAAAAGTTTGTATTAATTGGCTGTTAAGGTAAAGTAAGTCAAGTTGCCAAGAACTCAGTAAAACTCATCAGGTGTATTTTGTTCTAACTATGCTTGTCAGTGTTTCATCATGTGAGTGTGAAATATGTTCCAACCCTTAAGTTTATGTAACTATATGTGACTTATGTAATGCAAAGCTTCTACAAGAATTGTGGACTGTACTGTTAATTTTCCTGTAGCCTTTGGAACTCAGTATTTCAATAATTTGTGTCCTGGTATGTTGGATCATTTTATGGAACAGGTGCTGTGATCCTTATAGGGTGAATGCATTGGATATGTTGCTATGTTTTAGGTTGCAGATGATGAGTAGTATCAGGTCGCAAGCTTAAAGAAAGTGGCAGACTGTGTTGCTATAGCAACCGTAAGGCAAACTGAGTGAAGAGAGGTTATTAAATCTCAGTATTCGGCCAATTATTCCTTCCCCTGTCAGATGTTCTGTTGATGTTGGATAGAGGCTGGAGTTACGTCAAGGAGAGGAGTGCATGAACACACATATTCTAGGCCATAACTTTGGTTTTACACCCTGATGGTCTGTATGCAACAGGTATCAGTATAAGCATTTGATTTTTGTGGTGGCTTTATTAGTTCTTGCTTTTATATTAAAGTGAGGAGATTTTGTTAATCTTGTTAGCAAATATGAGTTTTCTTCAACATTTTAGCTTACCTCTTTGTGCTCTTCGAACTGTGGAGGATCTTCTATATTTCATAAAATTTAAATGCTTTTGACGGCTCAAAATGCAGATTGTTGTGCAAAAGTTAGAATACTTTAAATTATGCTTTCAAATTATGCTCTTATATGGAAAAAGCAAATGCTAGTCCTCTTCAAAATATTTCAAAAAGCAAGGACTTAGAAGATATTCTAACTTTAGAGATCTTAAAAAGTGGCAGGCTTTCAAAAATAACTGGGTGGAGCTGTTTTGGGCATAGATTCTTAATTTAGAATTCCACTATTTTGTTAAGTAAGAATAGAAAAACATGGATTTAGGCACTAAACAATTAAAGATTCAGAGCATACTGTTCATGTGGAAGGTTACCAGTACACATTTGCAAGGAGGATCCATTGACTTTTTATAGTTCATATTGGATTGCGAGAAACTGTACATGCTGATTCCTGTGTTTCCATCATGAGGTAATCAGAATACTCTGAAAAATGTTATTTTCAAACATTGTGCTCTGAGATTAGGTTTTTTGAGATTGTACAGATTTTTTTTCCTGAATTCTATATGCTTATTTCAGTTTATTGGGTTTTTTAATATATGGTCAATATGTGTGGGTGGCTATGCCAACAAGTGCATCTAAGTTATCACTTGCCATTGTGACAAAATTAGCTGTCATATTTGAATTCAGGAAAAGTCTGGGGGCTCAAAATATGCTAATATGACAAATTTCCCATATTGAGTTGCATTATAAAGAAGAGATGTAGCTCTTGCCAGCTAAAAAAAAGTCCATTTTCTCATCTTTCCAAGTGTGTGGATTCTGTGTTTCAGCAAAACGGGTGTTTGAAAAATTCAGGGAATCTGGAAAACTGCCTGATTAGTAGCTGCACATAGTAGTGTATTCAGATACATTTCTGGATTGTGTTGGTTTTGCCTTAGTTATTTTTATTGGTAAGAAGCACCACAGACTTTAAGGAGCTGAAAGTGTTTGCATATGAGGAGTGTAGTTTAGTGTGGTGAGTATTGCTTTCCATGCTCCTTTTTTTCCTTCCAGCTTGTAGACTCCAGGCTTTGGGTCTCTTACTCTTGTGTTTGGTTTGCCTTTTTTTTTTTTCTTTCAGGGAGTGCAGTTGTGTAACACTACACAGTTAAATCATTTGTTTTACAGTGGAATTACAACTGATATAGGGAAACTTGTGGAAATACATATAGAACTTGTAAAGTTCAGTGAAGCCTTATCATGGATTCAGATATGGAAAGCAAGATTAGTGTAGTGTTTGAAATAAGACTTTGAAAAATAAGGAATTGTTGTATGTGCAGTAAACCTTTCTCTCTCCAATTGATGTGCAGATTTGACTGGCTTGCTGCAGAAGTTCAGTGTGCTCTTAGTCCTTTCACCTTCTCCTTTAGATTTCACACTAATGTAGAGCACCAACAAAGACTGAGACCAAATGCTTTACTGGTTTTCCTATTTACTAGGATTCTTAAGAAATAAAAGTTCTTTTTCTGTGCAGATATGTTCTCAAGTGTGGCATTATACTCAAACTTGTATTTTCCTTTTGTCTACCTCCATTTTCCCCAGTAAAATGTAAAAGTATATTTTTATAACTATTCATTGAGTTATTGATGCATTTAGTAGTCTGAGGAGAGGTTAATGCAACTGTGACTCTTTTCAGCAGGTTTTAATTAAAACCAACTTCTTTAGATGTTTTCCTTTTTGAAATTATTTATGAAATATTTTCAATTTTTGAAATTTTTATAAAACAGTCTGAACAGAAATCAGAAATTTTCGCAGAAGTTAAAATTGCTATTTTGAAGTATGATTGTGAAATTCTTATAGAGCAGTAATGTTTAGTAAGAAATTTTAATAAATCTGAACAGGCTGAGTTGCTTTTTAAACTTACATATTTTTTTTACTCATCAGCATCATACATAAATTGGGAAGAAATCCAAACCCTAAATAAATTTTCACTTTATTTTTTCTTCAATTAAAAGTGTTTTCTAATTACCTTTCTTGCTCATTAGAAGTGATAAAACAACCTTTTTGCTCAGTTTCTAAGGTTTTTTTAGGTCCCATTCCAGTGGTCCAGTATACTGCATGTTTCTCCATCCTGTGCTTTTGCTGAGAGGCTCATTTTAAGAGAATCTATCTCCTTTCCTGTGTATATGATTAAAACAATAAGTAACAGCAGGCTGAAACAATTTGTGGATAATTACTTTTCCTCATTTTTGAACTAGAGAAATAGTTGTTTCTACCAATTTTCAGTGTAACAAAATGGATGTAAAGCCACTTAAATACAGTATGATAGAGTATTAACTGATCCTTCAGCAAAATTTGGCAGAATCACTTTCTGAACCATCCGAAATAATTGCTTAGCTTCATGCAGATTTTGCATGAGAACCAAATGCTGTTCAGTGGTTTGCTGGGAAGGGATTTTTATGGAGTTACAGGTATTCACCAGAGATGACGTGGCTGGAGGAGCATGGCCAAGGTAAACACCTGGAAACAAAAAGCCTCAAAACAAAAGGCTTTTTATAAGATTTTCTCTTTTTTCACAGGTTCTCAAAGGTTCGTATACAAGTGTAAAGAGAGAATTAGTTTCATTTTGCATCAAAATGTTTATCTGTTTCTTCTGCTGGCTTTTAAAATTTTTTTAATTGTATTTCAGACCCTCGTACAGCTTGGGTTTTGTATAAGGAGTGCAATTCACTTAAAATCTTCAGTGTGTTAAATGCAGTGCATTTTAGCTAAAACATGTCCTGGACGTTATTCAGTTAAGGTTAACCTAATAACAATTACAAATAATTAGCTTAATTCGCTTAAGAAAACTTGAAGGTCTTGGATGCTTCATAGAAACCCAAACTTGCCTTTCATGAATATGCATACCCTGAAATCTTGAGCCTAAACCAAACCAAGTCTGGGAAAAATAAATA
Organism: Anthoscopus minutus; assembly: GCA_013399455.1. Taxonomy (NCBI): domain Eukaryota; kingdom Metazoa; phylum Chordata; class Aves; order Passeriformes; family Paridae; genus Anthoscopus; species Anthoscopus minutus. The sequence goes on from VWYI01020350.1 coordinate 48,110, forward strand.
CATTCATAAAAATTTTAATTGGATTTTGAATTCTTACTTTTATTCTACATTTGAAGAAACATACTGCAGTATGGTAAATGAATTCTGTGAGTTGTGTATTTGTGTTGATTTGACTTGTGTGTATTGTAGTGCTCGTTATAGCTTGACATCTTACTGTCAGGATACTCTGAATGTTCTGTAGAATATTTGTAGAATTGTGAAACCTTTTGCAGCAAACTGGTTTTTTGCTCATTCTGTAATATGAAAGTATATTGCGAGATTAAACTTTTCTGTAAGTAGACTTGGAATTTTTTCTGACAGGTGACTTTTCTTTCTGTAAGTTAATCATCTTTGTTTATCCTTTAGAAAAGCAACATCACAAAGCAAATGGTATTGGAATTATATCTAGACTTGTGACAGCATCTGAGAATACCCTTTGTTTGTCTTCAATTTGTTTCTTAAAGGGGTTGTGTTTTATACTACCTTTTTAATAAACAGACTTGTGAACAGAACAAGTCTTTGCTGATTAGTTTTAAGATAAGGTATTTGTCTTTGTTTCCTCAGCAAAAGATACTGTAGTGTTTGGTGTACATGGGCTTCAGTTTATAAACCACATGTGTTAATGTGCCAGAGATTCCTGTTGG
>VWYI01020350.1:51977-119242 GCA_013399455.1 Anthoscopus minutus
TTTTTCATGTGTAAGAAAATTTTGCAAAACCATTTGAAGTTAGTCTTCACAGGCACTTCAGAGTATCCTTTGAGACACAGATGAGTGTGATGTTTATTGGGAAGCTTCTGAGGACTAGGAGATGTATGACTAGGAAAGAAATCAGATAAATGTGTTGAACTAGGTTAAGCGGTGCCATGTATTGCAGGGTTAGTTGGATGGAAACACGTATCTAATGATTCATGAAATTTTATGCAGTACAACTGGCTATTGGCTAAAGGTTGCCCTGATTTCTGAAAAATAACAGCCTTCCTCTTACTAGCAAGGTAAATCAATTGTACTATGCAGTGTCATGAGCTGGCAATGAGGTTGGAAAATGGAATAGAAACAGCAGACACTTTACTGCCTTTGTAGCCTGAGCCTTGCTAAATATGATTATGATTAGAGCAGGACTTGTGAGCTCTGTCTGGGAGCTTGCTCCCTTGTGGCCAGAAACTGTACAAGTGCATGAAAATTATTCTTCTTCAGGGCAAGCAGTGACACTTCTTGTCCTACTCTTACCATATCTGGCAGCAGAGATTTTTAAGAAGAAGAGTCTTGTAGTCTTCTCTCGACTTCCTGAAAACTATTTTAGTGTAGTTCATGCCTTAAACCTGTAAATTCTGGTCAACCCACAGTGTGTGTTTCAGCAGTCTTGCTCCAAAGTTTTAAGCAGCTAGCAGACCCACCATGATCCTTGGTAAACTGTTTCAAACAAGAAAAGAGCCTTTATTTTGTTGTTTTTTGGGGTTTTTTTAAACTTGAATTTGCCATGATTTGAATTTCCAATAATTTAATCTGAATGTCTTTTTCTAACAGGCGAACCTACTAATTACTCTTAGAAGTCTCTTTTTATTGGAGATCTCTGCTGACAGTGATTAAGGTACTTCAGACTTAACCTTATCTAAAATTATTATTTTCAGGTCTAATGTAGTATAGTGGGGTTTGGAGTTTTTGTTGCCCTTGTGTTGCTGTTGGTTTTTTTCACTCTATCCTTGTGGTTTTTTAACAACACAAAAACCTAAAGTGGACAAAACATTTTGATAAGTTCACCCTGAACTTCATTCAGGGATAATGCTACTTCTGAATTTTTTTTTTAAGCGTTTCAGTTCTTCCAGAGGGCACATTTGCAAAATACTAGGTCCTAAGTCCAGACTTAAAAAGTCAGGGTGAGAAATGAAAGCTGATTGGTAGATGTACCCCTTCTGGCCAAGTATTTCATTTTAGAAGTATCTAATAAAAAAATCAGTAAAGAAGAGGTGCTTGAGAAAAGCAGAAAAACAGGGAATCTTATCCTACTAATAAGTGTTCTTCTGGCCCCTTTCATTTTTGGGAGGAAGCTGGACTCCCCACTCACTAGTCACTTGAAGTTGAATATTGTCTCTGTGACCTGTCTGGTTTGGTTTTTTTTTTGTTTGGTTTTGTTTGTTTGTTTGTTTGTTTTGGTGAGTTTTTTTTTTTGTTTTTTTTTTTGTTGGTTGGTTTTTTGTTTTTTTTACAGGGGACTGTTGGTCAATGGAAATGGAAGAAACAAGGAAGCTTTCCCCAAAGCCAAATAAAAGCAAAGAGCCTGTGAAAACAGAATGGGGATCTCAGAGTGTGGTGTTCACCTATTTCCAAGGGGACATTAACAGCATGGTAGATGAACATTTTTCTAGAGCTCTCAGCAATGCCAAGAACCCCCAAGACCTGAGCACAAAGCACAAGGGTAAGACTGTCATCCTGAAGAACGGTGAGCTCCTTTCCATATGTGAGCCTGGTGTTGGATGAGGGTGACTGGCTTTCACTAAGGAATTTAAGACCCATTGAGCTTAAATTTGGAATTGTGTGCAAACAGAAAGCAAGAAAATCATACTTGTAAAGCCCTAGGTTATGTAGATGGGACTTCCTGGGTAAATCCCTGTGATTGCTGGAGTGATTCCTAAGGTTTCCATGGGCCTGTTGGCAGACTAGGTAATCATTTTCCAGCCAAGTGTCCCCATCACTACTGGATGCATTAAGTGCATTATGACTTGTCATCTTCACAAAAATATATTTGTCTAAGCTTGCAGCTGTCAAAAACCTGCCTGAGTTGGTGGTTGTGTAGTACACATTTAATACTTAGTAGAAACATTGATGAGAGTGTTTTAATCTGCTTTTGATATGAATTTGTGGTTGATTTTTAAGATAAGCAGCACTAAAGTGATAGTTCTGTAAAAATGAGTATGCAATCTGGTAGCATTCCCTTAAAAATCCACTGGAATTTGACTTGGGGAAAAAAGTAGGAATTGATGAGACTTCAGATGCTTTTTTTCTCTTTTTAAGTAGACAGCATGTCTCCCCATCAATGGAATTTCTCTTCACATTGCTACAAACCATATCCATCATCTTCAACAAGCATGGCAAATTCTGCTCTGAATTGTTCTGCTGCTGGTGTGGTAGGCCATTGTCAGCCACCATCTCTGCATAGTCATCCAGCTCAACCTGCAGACTTATGGCCCTTCCCTCCAATTGGGACTCCCAGTGTTACCAGTTCAGTGTACCCTCACACCCTCCCTGACCTGCATGCAGCCAATGAGCTGATCTCTGACAGGAAATACAGTTCTCTTCTTGGCCTTCTGCAACAGGAAAGGTGCTTAACATCCATGCAAGAATGCACCATGAAGCAACACTCAAGTTCTACCTGCATGACTGGACCTGCAAGGTTACAAAATATGAGTCAAAGTTCAGCTCCTGGGGGAGGTAAGAAAATACTATCACTTTATTCTTTGGTGACATCTGATGTAAAGTAACAGAATAATACCATCTATTCCAAAGCTTTTCAAACTGGATCCAACTTCTGGCAAACTCACAGAGATCTTTTACAGTAGGTAACCCTGATAGGTACTGTGGTACCTAAGGATCAATTAGCCATAGAGCATGGATTAATCAAAAAACATGCATTGACTACTCACACAATATTTCACCTTCTGGCTTACACTGGGAGACATTTTAAGTGACTTATAAGCATTATTCATAGTGCTATCACAATCTATAATACCCATGAATATTAGGTGAGGTGTGTACCAGATACTGCCTCACTGAGACCAGGAAGGGGTGGCTGGGAAAGATCCCTGAACAGCCTCTCGTGCTGTGCAGGCTCTTTGTGTTCTGAGTACAAGATGGGAAACTGCAGCTCTTACCAGCATGACTGGGTTTTTTTCTCCCTCCCAGTCTCTGTTTGTAGCTGGAATGATGAGGGTGCAGAAGCTGGTGGACCAACCTTGCCTTGTGTCCTGGCTAAGAGCTCCCAGACATGAGGCGCTGCTGCTCTGCCTGCCAAAGGCTATTTCTGCTCCCTGCAGATTTCCCAGAGCTAATGCAATTCACACAGTGATGAATGATTGTTGTTTATTATCCACAATTAGTAGGAATCCCAATCCTAGGTACTACCAGCACACAGCAGAAGGATGCCTGAAGTTCATTTATGTCCCCACAGTGTCCAGAACTGCTGGATAAAATTGCACTCTGAGTAGTTCTGCTTTTGAGAAGCTCTCTGGGGTCAGGCTTCCTGGCCAAAGCGCTGATGCCTGTTGAGGTGCACCTGCATTGCTGTTCCTGGGTGTTCCCCAGTCAGGCAGCTTGACACTGGTCTCTGAGAAAAAGGGTTGTGAAATTGTTTAGGGATTCTGCTGGAAAAATATGGTGCATTCTACCTGGTGCTTTTAAACAAAAAAGATCAGGCATGTGAAGAAGCGATCCTGAGGCTTAGGTTTTGAAAAATAAACAGCTATGAAATACCTTCTGGTTACTCAGTTTCGAAACTGCATCAGCAGGAATTTGGCAGAATGTGGGCTAAAGACTGCCTGCAGATACAAACAGGAGTTTATCTAGAGTTCGTCTTTGGAGGATACAACAGAGCTATGTTGTTATGAGGACCCTAACTCTAGGTGTTTTGCTAACTTATTACTTCTAGAATGTCTAATGCTTGTCTGTGTCTGTTCATGGCAAAGGGAGACTGTCTATATCTTCAGCTGGAATGCATATTTTCTGCTTATGGTATATGAGCAGAGGTTTTGTGTATGTGTTGCATAGGCACTCATCCTAGACTTCATGTAGGCAATGAATGAGAGTTTAATCACTTTAAAGACACTGTCAGAACTGAGATCTCACTTACAAACAAGGTGCCCTCTTCCCCCAAGGGAGCAATGTGAGCCCATCAAAGCTTGGGAGCCCCAGGAACTGACTTCTTCAGAAAAAGAGCTATTTCATTAAATTAGTCTTGTATCGATAACAGGGAAGCACTACTAACAACAGTGGACTTTTTTCCCCAAAAATGCAGAAAGAAAATGAGTGAGGAAAAAATTGAAAAGGAAATTTAAACAGCTCACTATTTCCCAGCCATTACTAATCACAGCCTTTTTTTCAGGATGTATACAGGGCCTTTCTGAATATTTGGGAGCCTTTAAACACCACACATGTAGCACTATCCTTGTGATTATCAAGCAACCCAACAAGGATCTATAAGAAATGGCTGATCCACGTTCACAGGGAGTCTTTGGTAAATCCCTAGAATGTGTGCATTTAGTTTGGCTATAGGAGTCCTTCTTTTCTGGCTCTATCTGTTAAATATGTTTCTTCTTGCTCTGTGTCATGTATGAGAACAGCTGATATTTATATTTATGGAAGTGTATGTTGCTGTGCCAGACAATACAGAGCTCCTTGGCACCTGTGCTATAGGCTGAGCTGCAAAAGCACAAGGTTTCTTTAGTAACTACTGTCTACTTTTATCTCTGTGCTGAATCTCTGCTCATCCCCAGTATTTTTAATTTTTTTTTTTGAAGAGAGGAAAGCAAGCTCTTACCAAGGCTCAGAAAATCCCAGTGTAAGCCATGCCAGTGCAGGTGAGTAAAGAAACCAGCAGGTTTAGAACAAATCAGAGAGCAGCCTTGCTTATGCATGTAGTATTAAAGATACTTCATTCCTTGCTATTGTATTTCAAAAATTCATTTTTGCCCCAGATAGAACCACCACTTCCCATAACTACATTAACAAAGAAGAAGAAAAACACTACATTATATTAAAATAAGATACATGTGTTTCGTTTTTTGGTTTGGTTTTTTTTTTTTACTCCACCTACCTTAGTTTTTGTGCTTTTACCATCAGGCTGCCATTTCACAATGCCTGTTCTGCACTTACTGTCCAAGTTTCAGATCCCAAAAAGACAGAACAGCCCTCACTTTGTACCTCAAGCATACACATGGTAGCACTGCTGCAGTTTGCACTAACAAACCTGCCATACTGCTGGGTGAGTTTTTCTAAGAAATTATTCCCAAAGCATTCAGGCTTCCATATTTTTATTAGTCATACCCTATGCTGAATCTTTGATGTACAATGTTCTGGGGATACTTTGAATGGGTCATTCTGGTTATTCTAGTAAGTGTTCTTTTGCACCACACTCAAAGATGCAATTTTGTTTGCACAACATTTTAAAGAGATTGCAAGGACTATACTATTTGACTGTCCTTATGCTGCAGTGTCTTTCAGATATTCAGATTCATGACAGAAGATGAGATTTGTACTTCTAGCAACTGAATGTTTCTACTTTGTTTGAAAGAGAAAGTTGTTTCTGTGAACTTTTATTATTTGCAACTGTGAATCGAGAAGAAATTAACTGCAGCTATCCTGTGTTTTTTCTCTCAGCTGGAAGAATACATGTACTACTCACTGTATGGGGAATGCCAAAATAACCCTTTTCCATACAGTAAATAATTTCTAATGTTTGTGCTATTAACTTGGCAATATGTTTGTTGTGGCAATATATTGTTTATTTAAGGCTTTTCATGTAGCTCTCTTGAAAGGACTTTTTTAATCATTCTGTGTTTATTAATTTACCACTTCCTGATAAGAAGCACAGTTCTTATCAATGCAGCTGATAACCTGTAAGTGCAGGGATGCAGTTAGCACAAATTCAATGCTGCAGCTTCTTGGCTTGATTTGGTATCTCCCTATTGTTTAAAATAGTCTTAGGCCGCAAGAGACTTCAACCTGGCCAAGAGACTTCAACCACAGGCCCGTGAAGCACATGATTGTATTTATGTTTCAAAAGTGCAGCAATTTGTGACCATACTTGCAATTCCTAAAAATCTTTAGAACGGCTCTGTTTTGCCCTCTCACTAATGTATAATCATCCTCTAGAATGCAGTGAATTCACAGTAGCTCTGAGAGGAAACCTGGATTCTCATTGGGTGCTATTAAAGTACCATTCAGCAAAAAGCTGCAGGTAGGAGTGCTCTAATTTTCCAGCCTCTCTGCAGGTATAAAAGGTTCTTTTTCTAAATAAGCTCTGTGGGTTTATTTTTTCCTTCTCCACTGGTTATATATTAATGCAATATAATGGAGCATGATTAGCTTTTTCTGACAACTCTACCCAGTTGCTGAAGGCAATTTGACCTCTGAGACTACAGAGCTTGTGATTTTATAGAACAAATCCTGAGCTGGTATAAATGTTCGTGACAGTTGCACCAGATACCTCTGCTGCCACCACTCCAGTTATAACACCTTGTGTAATTTTATAAATAATACGATTTTAGCAACATCGTGGTACTAATATAGAAATTGAGATTTTGAAAATAATGAATTTTTCAATTTTACAAGTTTGCTCTAGAAGTTACATGTTCTACATCAATCTGAGATCACAAGGGGAATTGTTTTAACTAAACTAATAAAAGATACACTAATGTCCTGTCTCCTTATAGATGAGCACTGAAAAAAACCCCACGCCTTTTCAAAATTTCTACAAAAATCCCTTTCTTCTCTATTAAGTTTAAGAATACTTCTCTGAGTAGTTTTCTTTTATTATGCCAAGTTACTTAGTTCCCTGATTTTTAAGGCTACATGGTAATATAATCTGACTTCCTCTATAGGCCAAAGCAAAGATTTACAACCTGTACTCTGTACATCTGTCTTACTGGCACGTGCTATAATTCTAGTGAATTGTAATTCTATTGCTTCAAGATATCAAAATACTTTTTTCCTCTCTTCCACCCCTTCCAAAGGAAAATGCTTATATAATTTTTCTGCAAGGTCTGAGAAGACAGTCTTTTAAAATGCTGTTAAATGTAGTGCTTCCTTGAACAATTTGTTTTACAGCTGGGAATATTCAAGATGACTTATTAAGCCCTTGGTTCTGGTGAATCAGCCAAGTGGGGTTGGACAATGTCGGGGGGAAAAAAACCTTGTTTTTTAAATGTATGTCCCTTATTGCAATTTGCCTTTAATAATTTAGTATAATAAGTTTTTAGTATAATAAGTCAAAGAGTTTTGAACATTTCACAGCAGTTCTCTACATCAGGCAGGCTTTTCTTTATAAATTTATAGATTAAAACAATACAGGTACACATATATGCTCCTCCATGATATTGCTTGTCTGGAGTGGTGTTTCTTGCTCTCCAGCCTGGGCTGTTGCTGTGTTCCTGTGCTGCCCTGCTGCCATCATGCTCAAGTGGCTGTCTCCATTCCCATTCAGTGGGTACTCTCCTTGCTGGCAAGGATCTTGGCAGCCTGGACACTGCATCCAGCAGCTGCCATCTGGTACTTTCCACAGTTCTTCTCAGTCCCTCCTCTGAATGCAGCAATCCTGGAGGAGATGGGAGAAGGGATGCTGGATGTTCCTCTTTCAACAGGTTCTGATTCCCTGAGTGCTAATGGACGTCTGCAGAGACCATTCCGAAGGATAGACAGGGGTCAGTGTTACATCCCTTGCAGTGTTCAGAAAGTGTGTGGATGTGGCTCTTGGTTACATGGCTTAATGGTGAACACAGTGATGATGGGTTAATGGATGGATTTGATGATCTGGGCAGTCTTTCCAATTGTAATGATTTTATGATTTTCTATTAATTTACTGACCATATGAGAAGCCACTACTTGCCTTTAATTGCATGTCCTCTAGTCCAGGAATACTTGTTTGCACACATGGCTTCTCTCCTGTCATTTTCTGACAGGCTGATGAGATGCCAACACTATGCTTTATGAGCTCTAGTCAGAGATTAATGCATCTCTGAGATGCATTAGTCTCAGAGATTTATGTCAAGCACTGGACGTGCCGGACCTGCATGGAGTCTGGACCTTTTTTTACTTAGCTACAGGAACTGGTGTGCATTTTTTCTACCATGTGTGTCCCAGGATGCAGAAACTTTGCAAGCATCTTGCTCTGACTTCTCACATGAGCTGGCTCTGGTCCACGTCCTCCTCTGATGGTCAGATAAACCTTGTGGGCGGTTGGGAGCAGCGAGCTGGCTTAGCTACTCCACCCCACTTTAGTCACTCATTAGTAGTGTTAAAAATAGTCTCCAACTGCAGTGACAAACAAGAGAGATTCTTTTGCTATGAAAGAAAAATATTAGGTGTTATATGTATTAAAAAAGAAAACAACAAAACCAGGAATGCTCATCCTTTTCAAAGAAAGGAGCACAAGCTTTCATTTGCTTTCATTTGTCTTCAGGTGCCAATTAATTTGTCCCATCCCGGGTGAGCAAGGGACACCGCATGGTGACACATGACACCCATGTGGCACGTAGCCTTTGGTAAACACTCATTCATGACTGAAATTTTTGATCATCTTGTGGTTTTTAATCCCCTTTTCTGGCAGGCTTTACCAAGCACGGCAATCTTGATCCAGGGTAAAAGTGTTGTTGCACCGCTTTGTTCTGTGTTCTGTTTTCCTGCAGTGTCTGGTTTAAAACATTGCATATTTAGGCTCAAGGCTCTATTACACTTACCTACTGACCCACTGAGAGTTTGGTACTCCTCTGAGCTAGCATATGTCATTATACTTGGAGGATTTCAGCAGAAAACTGGTGCAAACTGGTGGTTTTGGTGTGAAATGATTGCCCAACGCCTGACCTCGACTATTTGGACTGTTTTTCTTGGTTTGTTCAAATCTGCAGGACCAGGATCATGGTTGCACCACTGTTTCCTGTAAAAAAATTATTGCAAAGGATTTGGTTTATTAGATGGATTTAAGGCACAAAATCCACATGTCTCACCTCTAAGGTGGTGCATTGAACAGAATTGTCAGTGGGGCTCCTTCCCCCCAAAGCCAGGGCTGAGCTGCTGGTAGGGCACGAGTCAGGACAGGGCTGGAGGATGAGCTGGTTCTGATGAGGAGGCTTCTAGGTCTGCCCTTCAAAACACAATGTTGTGGAGCTCATCTCACAGGAACACCCATGGGATGGCGGGACAATGGGGAAGATCAGGAGGCAAAGTCACAATGGAGTTCATAGACATGGGCAGACAGCAAGTCAGAGATGTGCCTTGTCCCTGCGAGGCATCCTGGACAGCATTCTCCTGGCACAGGCACAAGTAAGAGCCCCCCTGCCTGCAGAGAACCTGTTATTTGCCCACAGGCTGTGTAGAGGCATCCCAAAAAGCAGTCACATTTGTTTGGGGTTTGTTTTTTTTCTTGCTTCACAGGAAAGCAGCCTGAAAGTACTGTTGAGAAATGACAATTTGGGAAGCAGCTCTGGAATCATCCTGCAGGGTGCTGATGCAGCAGCAGGCTGCCAGACTGCTCTGATTCCAGGCAGTTTTCCCACATTGACAGGCTTCAGGGCACAAAACGACTGTGTAATAGTGACTAATGAGATCGGCTGCCTGTCTCTATGAAGAAGCTTGGGAAGGGAGGGGTTTCAGGGAAATAAGAGCCTTCTCTATTGCTCCTCCTTTCCTGGGAAAAATTCATTCTATGATTTTGGAAGCTGGGGAGCACAGGAGCCAGATTTATACCCCTGTGCAAATCCACCCCCTGGTATCTCATAAACACAGCTGCAGCAGGCACAAAAAAACTGCTTTAATGCAGACTGAAAAGCTCAAGATTTCCTGGCCTCATTCTGCCTTTTATGCTTATGAAGGCAGACACAGGCTCCCTGAGATGCAGCTGAGCATCAGGAGCCGCAGCTGTGGCAGTCCTGCCTATGCCTCTGACTCTGTTTATGTCAATAAGAGCAGGAATGTTGCCCATCTTTGTAGGCACGACCAAAGGAAGGAATTAGTGTCTCTAGTCTCTCTGTCTCAGTTTGTGCAGTTCTGGAATTGTGTTCATCTTTTTTTAGCAATCTTGAAAGGAGGGAGAGAAATCTGTAATTAAATCAATACATATGTAAACGAGCATCTGCCACAGAACCAGTTTTACTTCTTTGTGTTTAACGTGTATTTGTTGATGTGTTATTTGTGACATATTCTTTGTATATAAGGGTGTTATTAAATTGGATTTTGGCTTGATTTAAGCAGTTAAATGAGTTACATTATTCTAGGCATATGCAGGATTTTTTAAAGCAGTTAAATTAGCTCTTGATGCATGTTCTTGATGCTTATCTCGGCTGACAGCCACTTCGATGATTTATGATTATTCAGAAGTAGATTTGGATAAATTATTCAGGTAATAACTAGCTTTTGGGTTTTCACTGATCAAATATATTTGGATGTGAAACTAAGAGCCCTTCTTGCAAGCCTGCATTCAGATCTGGTTTGTTTCCAGACTTCTCTAAGAGCCCTTTGGAAGCAATGGCTTCAATCACTTCAGTCTGATTCCTTGGTGGCTCTAAAATCAAGTAGCTCTCTTTCATTCATTTAGCATACAGGCAAAATACTGAGAGCTTGTAGTCTTTATGGCATGAAAGAAGGTACTGTTACTGCCCACTTAGGAAATTAGTCTGGTCTTGCATTTTTTCTGAATGCTCAGTGCTACTGTGTAACTGAATGTTCAGAGATAAATGTGATCCATTATTTTTTGTTTGTTTTCAGAGCTTGGACCTCCCAAAATCTCTCTTCAAAAAATTTAATGTGTTCCTAGCTGATCTCTTTGGAAAAATACTAATATTGGTGATTGTGCCATCTGTGGTCATTCATTCACAGTGCAGTGACACTCCAGGGGTTACTGGGCTTCTGTGTTGTGCTTGGGTGCTGTTAGTGTATGGGTGACAGGGTCAGAGGATGAGCATCTCCTCCTAACTTGAGAAGTCCAGTTGTGTCAGTACAGCTCAGTCATGGAGGTGGCTTGATATCATCCTGTTATACATGTACTTTTTCTGCCACAGCTTTTCACATGTGTGCATAAGGTCCCTGTGTCATTGGATGAAGCAAATGCTGCATATCTCTATACTTTCTGGGGTTTTTCTGTTATCTCCTGCTTTGTGTTACTTCCACCTCTAGGATGGAAGGAGAGTGAGAACAGTCAAAACAAAATGTCAAAAAAACCTCAGCAAATCCAAAGTCTGGCTGCTTCTACATATTCCAGCAACTAGTAATTATCAGTTTGTGTGCCTGAGGGCATGCAATTTATTTGCACATGTGCCATCAAGTTTGCCTCTGGTTTGTGAGTGCACTCATGGCACTGCTGGGGCTGTGAGAGATACATGTGCAGCTCCTAGCTGACAGATGCCATGTCATGATGATGGCATGTAAATTCCAAGAGGCTCCATCAGAACAAGGCTCATCTGCTGTGGAGATGTTCAGAATGGAAAGATGCTCAGTGAACCCATTTGTCACACTCTGATACTTCTGCAGTTTTTGAGCAGTCCACTGGCTTTACAAACAGCAAGAGACCTAAGAATGAGTAATGTTTTAGGGCAAGGAACACAAATAATACCTTTTTGCCTTTTGATAAAAGAGGAAGATATTTGGTAAAGCCACTTGCATTGCCCAATGGAAGAGAGATAATGCAAAATGAATTCTCAGGGCTGAGGAAATGAAAGTTGTAGAGCAGCCTGGCAAGGATCAGACAAAGTGAAGCAAGGAGAAAGAAGTGTTTCTGTTGCAGTGTGTGACCAAACTGTGGTGCTTCCAGCTCAGGGATGCTGTGGGGGACAGCAGGAAGCACAGGTTACTCCTAAATGCAGCTCTCCAGATGTAACCCCCAGTGTAGGATGTTAAAAGCAAACTTTGATGTGCACAAAGTGGATGCTTTATTTCCTTGGTTATCAGCTGCTCTTGGAGAGCAGCACTGCATCTTTGATCTTAATGTAGGATAGCTTTTACACCTGGTATCTCCTGAGCTCCATCTGGGCTGAGCTGGAATTGTAATCCAGCCCTTGCTCCATGTGATGGTGTGTGCTGAGCATTGTCACACATGGATGTGAGAGATCTCATATCCTCTAATGCTGTGTATGTGGACCATTGGGCAATGTGCTGCCAGTCCAGGGGAGAGCTCTTTCCACCACCACACCCTGCAGGGACAAAGAAATTCAGGAGCTGTGTCTGGTCAGTTCTTCTTTAATCACGTCCCAGAGCTGTAAGTGTTAGGGTTTAGTGCTCACCAAGGCTGCACATTGGACAGACATGAAACCCTCAAGGGCTCCTCATTAATTTTGTACTTTAATATCCCCAGGACAGCTATGAAATTTCAAGAGCATTTAATTTCCCATTCAGAGTTCTGGCCTTTTTCTACCTGAGGCATAATTTTATGAATGACTTGCTGGCAGCTTGCCACCCAGCAGGAGCAAAGGTTTGTAGTGGTGGCTGTTAGGGAAGAAACTTCTCATTCTGGGATGGGCAGAAAGTTGCCCCATCCTGTGAACATAGATTTTTCACAGGCTGTGAAGAGGACATGTCAGTGGAGGTTTCCAGGGAATATTGCTTCTCCTGTGCACCCTGTGGCGTGCCCCAGCCTGTGCAAAGGGATTGTACATTGTGCTTCTTCCCAAGTCTGGAGAGATATATCTCAGGGTTTTGGTAAATCTGCTTAGAGCAAAGAGTGATTATCCACTTCTTTTCTGTGTGACTGTGCCTTTTGCCATGGCCAAAAAGAACCTGGAGAACCTGGTGTGAATGTCAGTGAGAACAGTGCTTGGCAGCTCATGATGTAGGCTAGAAGGACATAGTTTGTCTTAGAGATACCTGTTGCCTGCTATTGATCAGATCCAGCCTTTTCAAATAATTCTTTCTGGGCACCTTGGACCTCAGGCTCTATTCTCCTGGTAGATGTCTGTCCATCCTCACCACACAGGGTGGAAATCTTGCCTTACATCTTCTTCCTGATCTCAGGTATTAAAGGAAGGTGATGTGAGAGCTCTGGGCTTGTTTCAAGATTATTTGAAAACTGGGGCTCATTCTCAGAGACCTGGATTGTGTGCTTCTACCCTCTAGGAAAAGCTCAATGGGTTTTCTGGCTATTGCAAACCAAGAGGTTCTTTCTACCTAAAGTCTTCTGTGGCTGCTTTAAGCAGCAGCCGGTGTTCAGAAAATAAACCTGGTAAACATTAGAAGAAGATGGTGTAGTTACCTGGTTTTGTGGTTCATGATAGTTTTGCATGGGTGGGGCCTGTGGTATGACCCTACTTTCGGTTCCATTGATTTTTTTGCCATGCAAAACTTTAAAAAAACCCTCCTGAGTTCTCTTTTCAAAGACCCCAACAAACACTCCAGAGGCTTCATCCTCTGCTGTTATGAAGGAAATCGGGTAAATTTGGCTTCCTGCACCAAATCCAGGATGTGACAGAGACTGTCTGCATCATATGTCAGTGCAATAGAGCTTCACAGCTGTGTGCTTGTGACAGTGCTAAGACTCAGCATTACACTACATCATTAGTAGCCCACTTCAGCTGATTCCTGGAAAATTAGGGTGAATTCCTGGGTAAGGAAGCCAGGAAGGGCAGTGATGTTCCTCAGGAGCTGCATCGAAGAGTAGGAACTCAAGGGTAGCTCATGGGAGGGCTGAGACCTTGTAGTGGGTGGAGACTTTGCTTCGAGATGCCCACCCAGCCACTCAACAAGACAGAGGAGGAAGGTAAGATGCAAAGACTTTGACATAAGGGCTTGGATATGACTCTGCAATTATCATCATGTCCAAAACAGACTCCATTTGGGGGAGATAAAATATTTTGCTTATCCTGCAGCCTCACTTTGAGATACACTCTGAAATTATACTGCTCTGCAGATTAGAGCTGGCATAGCAATGATTTTCTATACAGGCTGAATCTGTTCAGCTGTTTATATCCCTGAATCTTTACCCAGCAACAGAGATGCCTCATTTCACCAGTGATGAAAATGAGATTTATCTAAGGTATCATAAGCAACCAGACACAGGCAGCAAGAGAAAGTGAGTGTCCTGCCTTCCAGATCTCTCCATCTATATGGCCAGATCCCAAAGGCAAACAGGATACACATCCTGGCTGGCTCATGGCTTGCAAAGGGATGTAAGGAGGCTGATGCTGAGAAAACAGACTGGGATGTGCTCTAGGTTTGCTTTCCTTTCTGTCCAACTACTGAACCTGATTTCTGGTATGGTTTCCCCAATTACTGTCATAGAGATGACAACACAATACTTGTGTGGGTAGATTTTCTTGTGGCTCAGCAAAATGGTGATTGTTGCATGTTCATCTTCCCCTCCCTGAACACTGAGGAGAAATGGTCCTTTTTTCCTTGTCCTTAAGCTTAGTGCCAGTAGTGTTTTCCTTGAACAGGGTGTTCGGGATTTTCCTTTCACTGTGTTTTGCCGCAAGTGGCCATTCCAGCATTCAAGCCTCTCTGATGACATCACCTCTGTAGTATTTCCCTCCAGGTGTACAGGGGGTTTTAGGCCAAAGATTTTCCACTTTGAAATAAAGCTGTTTTTCTGCTAAAAGACAATTACAGCCTCTGGGGTTTGGTGACTCATTCAAGCTAGTGAGAAGAAATATGTCCAACAGCTTGGGCTTATTAGGGAGCTGCTCTGGGAAGAAAATGTGTGTCCTGAAAAGCATCTGTGTGTCCCCAGGCTAGGTCTCATCAGCCGAAGTAAGGGCATGGTTGTTCCAAGGGGTAATGGAGATGTGCTGCTGGGGACTCTGGATGAGCCCAGGCACCAGCAAAGAAGCTGAAATCCCATAGCCCTGCAATTTGGTATGGTGATCTGGATCCATAAGTAGTGCCCACCCATGGGGCACATAGCTCTGTGTCTCATTTATTATGTATGACTTATGTTTGCAGGAGTCTTCTCCAGGAGAAACCTGTTCCCCTGGCATAACTTCATCCCAGGGGATCTGCATGTGGATAATCATCTCAGTTTTGGGGATTTTTTAGTCTCATCATCTCCTGAAACAGAGTGCTTGAGCAAACCATGTTTCTCTGTTCTTTCTACACAATTTTTTCACATCTTAAGGGAAAGCTCTGGCAAGGATGAAGCAACTGACACACTCAGGGTTTCCAGCCACCAGCCTGTCGCAGCCTGAGTATGGTGAGAGAGGAGCTAGGCATGGAGATCCAAGAAGGGCTGGTGCTCTGCAGGTGCTACCTGGATGCACCTCTGAAACCTGTGATAAATATGAGATGAGCTGAGGTCTCAACGTCTGGAAATAGACAGTGAGATTCAAGAAGGTGTCAGCCAGTAAGTGCCTCTGGTGCCTAGAAACTATAACAGCTTTGCTCTCAGAATCAGCAGGATGCAGGAGTTGGGGCTGCAGCATCCTCCTGAAAATGCCCTGCTTGCCAGTCAGAGCCTTGCTGGCTGTGATGCACCCAGGCTGAAGACATCTCTGGCGTCTCTGATCGCTGATTGTGCTGCTCAGATGTCTATCCCACAGTCAGAAGTTCCTACAAAAGGAGGGACATCCACTTCTGTCTGGAGGTTGTTTATGTTCCTTTGGCATCAGGAGAACCAGCTGAGGTCAGTGCTTAGCCCAAACCCAGGCTTTGCACCCCCTCTGGTCATGGTGTCAGGCCTGCCAGGCTGCCCTGGGGTTGTCGCCCACTCTTCTCTGCTGTGGCTGCCAGTGTTTGGGCTGAGCATACGCTGAGCCAGCCCTGCTCCCATGGACTGTGGGGAAAGCAATTGTGATCCTTGACAAGATATTCACCAATCATGAGGTGCTGCTTCCTTGCAAAGGAAACCTGCACCTGAGGTCTTGTCAGACAGAGGAATTCCTGAAACATCAGTTCTTTAAGGAAACTGGGCTTCCTCTGTTCTTTAAGCAGGTCTTGTTCCTGGTGTGAGCACAAAGAACACTTATGTCAGCAACAGCTTTTGCAGCTTTACTTTGCTGTTTTCCCCACAAAGCCCTTTGCTCTGCAGCCTGAACTGTGACCACATCCCTGGGCTGCAGGGCAGGTGAAGCGTGCTTGACTTCAGGGCTTCTCTGGCATCTCTTGTGGCATTACGTCCCAGCATGGAGATAATTCATTTTTAGCCACAATTTTCCAGGTGGCTGTGTGAGGCAGGGATGGAGGTATGGATGGGGCAGAGAGAGGAGCTGGAGGAATCAGTAGATGGCAGAGTTGTTCTCTGCTGTTCCTCTCACAGGTTCACAGGGATTTTATGGTGGATTTGTTACCAAGATGATGCCCCAAGGCTGGAGGTATTCAGCACGGGCAAGGAGCAAGCTGGGGCTGGGGCTGGGGCTGGGGCTGGAGCTGGGCTGAGCATTCCCACCATCATGCCACAGTTGTGACAGAAGTGGAGGCATGTAGGGAAAGGGCTCCATGTGATGTCAACATGACCTGCTCAGAGCACCTTGGCTTACATCTCCGAGGCAAAAGGGATGTGTGACGCCACTGCAGTATCTATACTGCAGGGAAGGCAGCACTGCTCTACCTTTGCATTGCTTTGCAAGAGATTCAAAATTGGTTTTGCTGCCTCTGACCATGCACACAGTGTCCTGGCTCGGCTCCCAGGCTGAGATGGCTGCATGTGAATTTCTACCTGAGCACAGATTCCTGCTGCCCCCAGTGCTGCCATCTTCACGGGGTTGGTTAGTCTCAAGTAGGGGCCAAGGATTTCCTCCCCTATCCTCTCAGGTCAGAGTAATGTTCCTCCTTGTCTCTTGTCCCTCACTCCTTTGGCTGCCCACCCTGCCTAGCTTATCTCCTGCCACTAACAGTACCACTCTCTCTTGCTCACCTTGGGGCTGTATGTGACCCCAACGGGATCCTAGTTGTCCAGAGGTTGGAGCACGAGCTCTCAGGGGATCTAAAGATAACAAAGGGAGACGAGAAATTACAGCAAAGGCTAAAAAAGGATGAGTGAAGAGCCACAGATGTGATTCCTGTAGTGGTGAAGAAAGCCCTGTGATGAGAGCCTTGTGGATCTTGATGTGTGAAAGGTTTGGGAAAAGATGAGTAATTTGCATTAATATTGCCTTGGCAGGGGGATTGTGGTGTAATGGAGAAGAAACAGGTAAAAGATTGAACTAGTGACTGTCAAATCTACCTCGGGAGATTGCTCATGTCTTGATAAATTCCAATCAAGATCCAGATTATTTGCTGCAG
This sequence comes from Anthoscopus minutus, assembly GCA_013399455.1. Lineage (NCBI taxonomy): Eukaryota > Metazoa > Chordata > Aves > Passeriformes > Paridae > Anthoscopus > Anthoscopus minutus. The sequence goes on from VWYI01020350.1 coordinate 69,192, forward strand.
GATGTGTCACTGTGCAGCCCCAGCGGAACAGTCAAGCACAGCCTGCCCAGGATTCAGCCATGATGAGGGCTCAGTGCAAACCTCCACCTGTTGAGGGAGGGAAAGGAGAGAAAAGCTGCGTAGAATGACAGCTGATTCAGGTTGTATCTTACCCACCTCCCGGCACACGAACCCACGGAAAATCCTTGGGAACCCATCCATCCCAGCACTGCACACGGCGTCTCCTCCTGGACTTTGGTAAAGAGCTGTGAAACTCTCCATGGGGCACAATGCCTTGATCCATTGGCATGTCCCAGCCGGTGGCCAGGGACCCTTGTGGGGCGGTGGGAGCTGAGCTGGGTCTGCTGTGGCAAGTCTGGGTAGTGGAAAGGTTTGTTTGTGGAGCCCAGCAAGTACTTGGAGCCAGCTGCAGTCGCGGCTGTCAGGGGCTAAGCCCCGCTGTGAGGAGAGGAACGGCAGCATCCTCCCTCTCTTCCCAAGGCTTTTGTTTTGTTTGCGTGTCCCACACGGATGCTGAACAGGCAGTCCCGTCTGCCTTTTTGTCCCGACGGGGCAGGCAGGGGGGAAGGAGAGATGCAAAGGCGATGCTAGGACCCTGCCCACCCACCCATCGCTCCGCGCCGTGGGAGGCAGCGCTGGCACCTCCAGGCCTGCAGCCTCCCCGGGTTTTGCTTTCCTCCGCTCCTCACCTCTCCTTTCACAGCATGAAAAGACAGAGCCTCGCCAGGGCGTTTCACTGCGGTTTTGATGGGCGCAGGCCCCCGCGCCCCTGCAAGAAGAACAGCTTTCAACACCTGACCGAGAATGGGGGAAGGCACGGGATGCTCTGCACCCTTCCACCATGACTCAGGCTAGAGGGGCTTGTTTGGCAGGCTAAGGCCGTGGGCCTCCCCACACTGGGCTCTGTTTTTAGGAAGTTGGGAGAAGTAGGTGCAGCCTTCACAGCAAGAAGTTTCTAGTGCCATTTGTGGTTTTGCAGCTACAAGAAAGCTCAGTGTCAGCAGTTCTGAGGCCAGGTGCTCTCTGTGTCTCGGCACAGCAGGGCTGGCATTGTCACCCAGATGTGACATGAAAGCCACATGACCTTTGGGACCCTCCATCCTCTGCGGGGTCGCTGGGGCTTGGTTCTTTGCTGCTCTCTCCCCACCTCAGTCCCCTGGCGAAAAGGCTGGTTTGGGCTGTGGCCGTGGATTGTACAGAAGGGCAGGAAGATGAGGGTTTGGTAAGGAGGGAAGGGGGCACAGGTGACAGTGATCCTAGCAACAGTGTTGCTCAGAGGGACAGCAGCACCCCAGTGCCACCCACTGTTGCTAATTTTCTATTCTTCTTTGCTGCTCTGGAGGGTGGCAGAGAAAAGGTCTGGAGGGGCAGATGTCCCCTCACATCTGCAGGGAAAATGTCGTGGAGATTACACTCTACATCTGATCTGGTCTTCCTGCTGGGACCACCTGTGTTCACACCTGCTGCAGCTTGGAACTTTTGCTCATCTCCACATGAGTTTCTTCGTGGCTGAGGATCATGGCAAGCAATGGGGCTGCAGCCTGCCATTGCCACCATGATGGCTACAACCAGCATATTCTGCTCTTCTCTTCCACAGGGGGATGTGACTCTCACAAGCACTGACATGTTTTTCTCTCCCTGAAACTGCTGCTTGCTGCTCTGGACTCCAAGAATTTTCTCTTATTCATACTGAGGTAGATAATGAACAGAAACTGCCATGCAATCTTTCCTTCTCCGGATGCTGGTGATGTTTTCTGCGGTTTTCTGGCTATTTCTGTTCCCTCTTCCTCTCTGATGACAGGGTTGTCCTGGAGACATGAAAGCTCAGAGGATATAGGAGAGTGAAAAATCTAAAGAAGTGAAAAAGAAAATGGCAGAAAAGTGCAAATTTCTCTTCTGCCCCTGGCCCTGGGCTGAAGTGACTTAATTTAGGTTTTTCTCATAGAGTCCTTTCTGCATCCCTCCTACAGCATTGCAGGCAAACTCCTTTTCTGACTCAGAATAAAATCTTCTTTTTGAATGTATTGTTCTTAGCACTGCACAACACCCAGCTTTTGTAAAGAGCATTTGGGCAAGCAGCACATTTTAAAAAGCTAGTCAAGAAACCACAGCGGGCAAACAAAAAAACCCAAAAAATCACTCTCTTCTCAGCAGCTTTCACCTTGCTGCCTTCAGAGATGCTCCTAGCCGTTGACAGAACTCAGAGGCAGGCAACCGGATATTTTCTCAGTAAATAAAACGCAGAACCCCAAGTACAAATGGAGAAAATTTACTGATCAGCGGAAATACCACAGCTAGGGCAATAGGAATGCAAGCAATGGATCACATTTTCCCATTGTCTCACCCAGGGGTTATCTAGCTGGAGGAATTGTGCCAGTTTGAGTTCACAAGTGGGTGGACATGGTTACATTTAGAGGGTTTAATGGAAGGTGAAAGAAAACTCAGTTTCTTGGTGGTGGGTTTGTCACAGGATGAAGATGTGGCTTCATCTTCCCTGGGATTATCCCATGAAGGCGGATTCTTCCTTCTGGTATTGGCTCCTCTCTTCCTTGCCCATCATCTCTCTGGATCATGCCCCACTTTTCCTAAGACTGCTTTCCCTGCTCTGCTATGCTCCTCCATGTTCCTACAGCAGCCAAACAGTCAGGGATATGCATTCCCCCATCTCTACTATCCATGTGAGGTGGCAACAGAGCATGTCCCAAGGGGCCAACGACCCCACATACTCTGCAGCAGGTGCCTGGGTTGCCTGGCTCATTGGGGGTCTGCCTGCCACCAAGCTTGGTCAGCTCCTCCTGCCTGATCCAACACTCATGGCAGAGCAGCCATGGTGGTCCAGGTTGAGCCATAGAAGCCTCAAGACCAGGTACTGCAGAGTGGATAGCTCCCGAGGGTTTCTCCCTGACAGCTGCAGCAGCAAAGGGCTGGATTTTTAGTGTTGAGCAATGGTTTTCTGAAGAGGGGCTGCTGTTGCTGAACCTCTGCCAGGATCCCCACTGTCATATTGTCCACCTGGTTTCTCCTTTCAGGGCGCTGCTGCCAAGCAGCAACTCAGTTTCCTGATTTGCAGCACAAGCTGTCCCACTGGTGGTGTTTTGTGCTGGGTACCCAGAACTGGAGACTTTTCCCATCCTCCTCACCAAACCTGTCAGCCCATCCAAGGCTCCAGCCTCCCCATCAAGATGCATGCAATGGGACCAGTGACATGCTTGGGCTTTTTAGCATTTCCTACAGGTTCTTCTCATTTCAGTGAAGCAGGTGCTATACAGAATATCTTTGGAAAGGTTTTGTTCACTGGAGAAAGCCAGGGCTCAGGAATAGCTGTGCAAAAGCTCTCTGCAACACAGTGCTGTGGTTTCACACATTATTGGCTGCCTCTGTTCCAACACATTTGGGAACAGTATTAAATGATAACTTGTCACGTAATTTAGTTTCACATGTAGTGACTTCCCCCAGATGTGTTAAATTTAGAGGAAACTCTAGAGAGTCCTGGAAAATGCTGGCGAGTGTGATGAGGCTAAGGTAAAGCATGAGGACTTTGGGGAGATGGTGCTGCTCTCCACTGTGTCCTTGTGGCCCTCAACTGTCTGGGGTCTTATTGGGAATTTTCAGATGTTTTTCTGCCTGTGGCAAACTTCCCATGGTAGAAACAGTATGCAGGAGCTTGATGTCAAACCAGATGCATGAGAGGAGCCCAGGCTTGGCGTCTCCAAAGATTACGGCAATTTTAAGACAAAGAAAACCAAGCACTTGGCAGTGGCCCCAGGTTGTATGTGGGCTTGGTCCTCTGCAATGCAGAGCTGCAAGCCTGAGGGACCAGGTTCAAAGCTGAGTAATGCTGGCGACCTTCTTTGGGGACACAACTAATGTATCCCCATCACTGTTTGGGTCACCTTGCTGCCTCTGGGAGGACACTCCTGATGAGACTGGAAAGCCCTGGTGATCTGAGCAGCAAGGCAGCCCTCAGATGGTCAGGGTGTGTGGGCAGCTCCCAGAGCACAGGTACTCAGGGAGAGGGACTCCAGCAGTTACTCTCTCCTCTAGAAGGCAAAAGGGGGGCTGACCTTGGACCTGTCAGCCTCTTCCCAAAGGATGAGCCCTACCCCTCACTGCAGAGGTGTGATGGCCCTGGCAAGCTGAAGGGTTCCATGACTCCAAAGCACCAGCCAGGGCCTCAGCCCCACCTGTCCTCTGCCCTGTTACTCGATGGCTGCTCACAAAGACCCTGGAGCCATCCCACACTTGTAATTAGGGTGTTATATTTAGGAGTACAGTGACCCGTTAAGGTCAAACCCTGATTCAGTTGCAGAGGTGTTTTTGCTTTGTTGTCAGCATTTGCGTTTGCAGCTCACAGCACCTTAACCACACAGGGCAGGATGCGGGAGAGAAGGCAGATAGCAAGAGCAGATGCTGGACTCCATCCTGCAATGCTCTAAGCAGCCCCAAAAGGCACAGTGTACCCTCCTTTTCTGGGCCTGCTGTTCAGCACCCCCCTGCCTTGGCAGGATCCAGCCCTGTATTGGCTGTGTGCACATATGATAAAAACATCTCCTCTAGCACACCACTTTCTCTACGTGATGGTTGATGAAGCCTTCAAACCAGTGCCCCAGCCCTCCTCAACACATTCCTCTCCTTTCCATTCCAAAAAACACCCACACTTATTCTCTTTACATGTAGAAAATGAGGTCTGTCCCCTGCTGAAAGCAATGAGGACTCCCTGGTATTTACTGTATATTATTTTAGCAGTGTTACATGTACTCATGAATGTTGGATTTCTGAAGAGCTGGAGAGCAGGGCTCCCTCCAGCCAGCTTGAGAGGGGTCAGGGTGTAGAGGGGACATGGGTTTCTAAAATTTGCATGGCAGTTGTGGTGGGAGGTCAGAAGCTGGCAGGCGTATCTGGCATTCCCCAACAGTCCTTTCATGCCTAGGTACATAGATAAAGGTAACAGGGATAAGTTGGGCAGGGTATGAGATGGCTTGTGCCCTTGGGCACAGGGTGAGTGCCTCATTAGGGTATCAAGAAAGCTGCTTAAAACTTGTGTCTCCAAACTGATGGCCAAGCACCAAGCCCAAAGTCCCACTGTCTGCTGAGGAGCATGAAAGCTGTGCCCACACCAGTGTTTGTACAGACAGTCCTTTCTCCCAGATCATCCAGCCTACCCAGGCAGAGACATCACTCATGGGAAGCATAAGGGAAAGCAGAAACTAGCACAACCCACCTGCCTCAGCAAAGCATCTTCACTGCAGAAATCATCATTCTCTTAGAGGAAATGAAAAGCAAAAAGCCATTTTTCCCGTTTGAGAAGCAAACATTTCTGATTGCTTCCCAGCCCCTGGCAGCCCACAGTACTGCTCAGCAGCTCTGTACTTGTATTTAGTCTTCGTTTCTTTTAAGAAACTTGCCACAAAACTATCATTCACAGCAGTAAAAAAAGCCCACCGGGGAATATTTTGGAGTGATTCAAGGGCATATATGAATATTCAAAATGAGAAGCTCTCTCTGTTTCTGGTAGAAGAGTAGGAAAAAGCATGGAAGTGCAACAGAGAAGAAAGTCTAAGCAACTTTTTTGTTGTTGTTGTGGGAGATGGTAGGGAACAAATCTACCCACTACGAAGAGCTTTTTCCAGGAAGTGTAGGTTGCTGTACCCTGTATCTCCTGAGCAGCAGGCGCTCGCACAACAGTTCTCATGCTACTTGCAAGCAGCATATTTGGAGGAGCCCCAGCAACGTGCACAGAGGATGAACGAACCCTATGGCCCTGAGGCACCCCGTCCCATCAGCAGCACATCTCCTGGCATCATGAAAATGTTCCTAGGCTTCCTCACTGTATTTATTGTAGCACAGACCATTGGGACCGTACTCTTCTATTTGTATCTTCATATGAAGATGGATAAGGTAAGCGGAGAGAGTAGGTTGTCTCTGCTGGATTGCTGGCATGGTTTGACTTCAGCTCTGGTGAGATCTGTTCACCAAGAGGATGATCATGGTGGAAGATTATGCTGACCACTGGATGGAGGCAGCAGTATCATTTATCATACCCATGTTCTCATATCCGCTTTAATTTGCCATGGAGATGTATGAGGGAGAAGAGATCTGTTCCCCTTGCTAACAAAAAGAGAATGACCAATCGAGGAGAGACATTAAGAGTAAATCTGGGATCTGATGTCTACCCTGAGGACAAGAGGGTGTGATTTAGACGTAGAAGATTTAGACATACAAGTGCCTATTTTAGGCTTGGTGGTGGTTTTTCTGATTTTGTAGTACTTATTAGGACTGTGACACTAACTGAGAGGATGAGAGGTCCAGAAATGAAATTTTTTTTTAGTGTTTCAGTGATTTTACCAACATCTCACTTCAGATGCTGTCTTTCAGTTTAGGGAAGAAAAGACTGGACCTTAGTGCTTTCTCAGTTTTAGAAGTTACACAGTACCAATGATCATGTCCCATACTTGGGACAACATTTACCAAAAAGTTGAAGTCTGGAAAGCTGTTTTTGAGGTATGGCTGCAGCAGCACTGCGTGGTGCCTAAAATCACCAGTCTAAAGCTACTTTGCTTCAAGCCAGAAATGACTGCCAGCTAAATACACGCCTAAAACCCAGAATGCATTTTCCTTACCAGATACACTGATGCAGTGGATGTTACTGATTTTTACATGTGTTATTTCAACTTATGTTGAAATTTAAGTGCGTGGTTTCTGATCTACAAGGGTGGAGACCAGTGCTGAGCTAGGGTGGCTTAAATATCAGAGGGCTGAAAGGAGACTTCACTGCATGGAGGTTGCAGGCTGTTGTGAAGGAGTCTATGGAGAGTCTCTGGCAGAGGGAAATGCAACTGCAGGGGGATCAGAGACAGTTGAAATGCAGTCACAGGTGGCAAGAGGATTTCAATTGCCTTTAGACCTTCTGGCAGGGCTTCAGATCTGACCCTCTGCATCCTAGTACTGCCTGTGCTGAGCTCTCTGCCCAGCTGTGTGTCCTCATGTCCAGCTGCATTTTTTTTTATCATTTAACTGAATGTTAGGTTTTTATAAGAAACAAAAAAACCCAACAAAAAACCTAACAGGTGTAAATTTAAAAATCAGTATTTGGATGCATTTAATTATTTTCTTATTGGCATTCTGATATTTATTTTTTTAATCTGAAGATATTAGCACAATTCAGCCCCAACTGACATGTTGTTTTGTTTTGCTGGCAACACTTTAAGTCAATAAGAGAGCAGAAAAAATGTAAAGCCTCTGTGTGTGGACAGACTAGCGAGGGGCTGAGTGAGTATCTCAGCTGCCTGCTGAGGCCATTGGGGAAGAAGGTGCAAAGCCCAAGCCCCTGAGCCACCCACTGGGATTTCTGTGCCTTTAGGAAAAGTCAGAGATAGACATTTAAAGTAATTATCAAGGTGATAGAAAATAGATCCTGAGCAATCCTCCTCTCACCTAGCATTATCAGTCAGGGTGAGCTCCATGTTCAGTTCCCATGTGAGTTCAGTTCCCAGTGCATGAGGGCACAGATGCTGTGCTGCATGCCTGGTGGGAGTTCTTTCTGCCCACAGTTTGTCTGCCCACCTCATCTCAGTGCTGAACATGTAACCCTGAGCTTACCAGGCTGGATTTATTTCTGGCAAGAATGCATCATGGCTCTGCTGCCAGCTGTTGCAAGTTTCCTACTAACATCTCATTGACCTTTCCTTCTCTCCCCTGTTGGCAGATGGAAGAGGTGTTGAGCTTAAGTGACGATTACATCTTCCTGAAGAAAGTACAGAAATGTCAGACAGTAGAAGGTCAGAAGTCAACATTATTAGACTGTGAAAAGATTATAAAGGGCTTCCAGAGCATCCAGTGCAAGGTACACGCTGTTGGGTAGATAAAGATCCCGCTGAAAGGGGAGGGGACTCCCAGTCACACACAGAGCTTCACTACAAGCTTTTTTTTAAAAATTATGGGTGTCCTTTACTTTAGGACTGTGTAGCACATACCCTTTTTTATACTGTATTCTTTTTACATTGTATTGATATCATTCAAAAATCTCATTGATTTTTCCCCTAAAATGCGCTTGATCAAAGCACATCCCACAGCAACACACCACAGTATGTTTGGGGCTAGTGGTGGGCAGGATGGACCTGCAGCCACCTTGGCTCTTCTCCCTGATTCTGGTCTGAAAATAATTTATTTTCTGCTGTCTGGCACCTTGCTCCAGTCCTGTGCTGGATGGCTGTGAGGATGCTTGTGGCCACCTGCCACTGGGTAGACTTTTCCATCCAATTTTCCCAGGTGTCAATGACGGTGCAAGGCTTAGGCCAGGAAACAAAGCTCCTGGCAACCAGTGAGGAGGAGCAAGAGGGTGCTGTGCAAATTGCCTTCCCATGGACTTAGGGATGGCATCTCTAGTTGGAGCAGTGGCTCCTCACACTTGGATGCAAAAGAGCCAATTTGTGTTGCAATGTCCTCCTGGAGCAGCTGAGGGATACCCAGTGAGGGATGAGGTGCTCTTGTCCTACTCAGCCCTGAATTCACTGCTTAGGAGTGGCTGAGTTGGCCATAGTAGACCAGAAAGGAACATTTCTTCCTTGTTGTCACTGCCTGATGACAATAAATGCCTCAGCTAAACCTTCAGGTTTGCAATAGTACCCAACAGACCACAAAATATTATGTTTGAGGTAAGCCATGCTCAGCAGTCCTGAAAACCCCAACTGCAGGGCAGGGTGTGCAGTGGCAGCACTTGTAGCATGGCTCTCCCACATGAAAAGGAGATTTCTCTTGTTTGTTTATCTTATTGTTTTTGATAACCTTTACCCATCTTTTTAATTGAATAAAACCTAAGTCCATAAACCCTATAAACTCCCTGCTGCAAACAGCACATGGTCATGTGTGAAGCTGGGGAAGGTACAAGAGGGGCTGTCTGGTTTCAGGTATCCTCTGTCAAGAGCTGACAAGGCTGTTGGATCCAAGTATCACCAACCTTAACAATGACCAGAGCATCTTTTGTATAGAAACTTTCAAAATCATTGATTTTGAAAAAAAAACCCAAATGTTTTTGCTGTTGTAACAGGACAGACCTCTCAAGGAGCAGTCCAAGTTTGAAATGCAGAGAGGTGAGTTTCCTGGTGTAACCATTGCACTCATGGCTTGCTGGGGCAGGAGGACTTCCTTGGTCTGGAAAGGGGTTTCCTTCAACAGCTGATGAGTTTCTCAGGGCATGGTGTGGAGGCAGGGCATGGGTTGGGGTTTGGCACATCCTCATGGGGGTAGAACTGAGCTTGGTGTGGGCTGGCAGCGGGAGACACTGGGCATGTCTGTCTCCCCAGGGCAGGAGGTTCCAGATGCCAGTGTAGACAGTCTGAAGTTGTTGAAATCAAACACAAAATTGAGTCTGTGGCCTTTTTACATCACAGGTCCTGAGCACCATAAGCATCCCTATTTGACGCACAAGAATGAGACATCTGTGGCGGGTGAGGTGTGGGCACATCCAGGTCCTGTTACAATGGTGGGCAAGGTGGCACCACCTCCTCTGCAGCCTTTATCCATCAGAGGCTTCACCTTAGAGGCACCTGCAGGTCTTTGCTGAGTGGAAGCCTACTCCTGCCTCATCCAGGGCTGGGGGTGGAATCTGGAGATGATGTCTTGGCCTGTAGAGAAACATTAAGGGTGGGAGGTGCTGCAGAGGAGCACTGGGGAAACAGTGGGTTCCAAAGCATATCAATAACACTGGCCTTTCTAAATTGCAGCAGAGAAGAGAGAGCCAATTGCAGTTCACTTGGCAGGTCAGCAAAGCAACAAGGCAGGCTCAGGTAAGACAGACTCACCCAGCCCTACCTCAACCAGGGAGCCAGAGGGACATAGCAGTGTGCATACCCAGTCCTGCCCTGTGGCTCTCTAAGGGCAGAGACAGGAATAGAACAACTCCAGTAAGAAAGTGTGTCTTCAAAACACAGCAAATCTCCCAGTGGTCACATTGCCACGTGCACCTGTGCTGTGTGGGTTTCACACATCCCAACTGCCCTCAGTAGCCTTATGTGTGCCTTCCCAGAAATGCACCACAAGAGCTTCATCTTTCCAGGGTTTTTTAGGAATGGAAAACTTTTGATCTTTGTATTTAAGGAAAAAACTTCCCACATTTCTTTTGTTCTCAAAATGGATCTTTTTGCTCTCCTGGCCATCTCTTGCTGGGATGGCTGCTGCAGGAGGGCTCTGCTTGCATTTGCATCTGCTGATTTAGTCTTCATCTCACCCACAGTGATCTTGGTAGTAATATGGGCTGGCTGAGGGCTTTGCAGTCACAACGCAGGGCTCTAAACTGATTTACTCAAGTTGCAATTATTCACAGCAATGTCCACATTAGGTTTGAGAGATATACCTGAGTCCTTTTGCATTTGTGCATCCCACTGTATCAACCATGGCTGCTCTCACTGCTCTGTCCCCCGGTGTAGCCTTAGCTGAGGCACCTCCCACAATAGCAAGGATTGCCAGAGTATGAACTTGCAAGGTCAGTCACTCCATATGTCAAGGATTTCACAATCTGAGCATATCTGATTAAATTCTGGAGTAACAGACAGGAATTGACAACTGCTCTTTCCATCTCTGACGCAGCATTTCACCCAGAGCTCAGTTCACCTGTGGAAAGCTTAGTGTTAGATAAGATCAAAGAAATGAGAAACTCACTGTATTTTAAAACTCCCTGCTCAGGCACTTGTTGAGCCTATAAAGCAGGGTCCAGAGAGCAGCAGTTGCCTGGAACTCAGCTCCGTGTGGGGAAATGTCCTTGTAGGATGCTTGGTCAGGGCCCATGGGCTCCCCCAAGACTACCCATGGCACACTCTCTCTAGGCTGGGGCAGTCTAACCTGTTATTTCCCTTGGAGCCAGGTTCTCCCTGGTGTCTCTGTAGGCTGCTATTCCAGGTGTCTCTGTAGGCTGGGAAAGGCAGAGGTCCGAACCCCAGAGGTCATACCTGAACTCAGTCCCTACAGCCATGGCTTCCAGGTGTCTGTATAGGCTTATCTGCACAACTACATGAGCTACTCTGATGACCCCAAAAGTGTCCCAAAATCCATGGCAGCATCTGATTTGTGTGGGCCATGGTCCTGGCAATGGGAAGCAGCACTCACTGTGCTAAACCCTTGCAGCTCTGCAGCCAGGCAGAAATAACAACTAAGCAAAGTTAATTTTTGTATTTCCTTGGTAATGTCTCACCATCTCCAGAGGCCAATCCTAGGACTCTGAAGGACTCTGGAGGAAAGGCAGTCCCCCCTGGGAAAAACTGGGATGAGAAGCTCTGAAGAGCAAATTTCCAACATATTTTGGTAGTGCTCTGAGGGCTTGGAGGGTGTCCCACTGAAGTCTATGAAGGCAGCACATGGAAGTGACACAGTGTTTGGTCTGTTGTAGTACACACAGGCAGTCCTCCTCCCTATTTCTACTTGGCTTGGTGAAGGAAGCTAAATATTCCTCTAGTCATATATCAAGTCAAGGCTGACAAAGCCAGAGGTCAGCATTATGGGTTAAACCTGCTCAGGGCTTGGAGAAGGGTCCCTGTTCCCCTGGGCTGGGGATTGGGTCCTAGGCTGAGTCCCCCCACTAACTGCACCCCACAGACAGATGGGCTTTGAGGCCAGATGTCTGTGGGTGTCCCCCCAAATCAGCCTGCCAAACTGTAAGTCTCCTTCTCTGAGCTCACCTGCCATGCTCTCTCCTGACAGTGCTGGAGTGGAAGGAGACCATGTATGGCCCCATGAACAGCTTGATATCTAACAAGGAGGGGAAACTGAAGGTGGAAGAAGCAGGGCTCTATTACATCTACTCTCAAGTCAGCTTCTGCACCCGGGAAGCATCTTTGGCACCCTTTACCCTCTATATTTATTTGCATATCCCTAAGGAAGAGGACCGGCTCTTGCTGAAAGGACAAAAGACACAGAGCACCTCAAAGTCCCACTGTGAACTCCAGTCCATCCATGTGGGAGGTGTCTTCAACCTCCGGGAAGATGACATGGTCTTTGTCAATGTGACAGACTCCACAAAAGTGAAGTACAGCCACGGCAACACCTACTTTGGCATCTTCAAGGTGTAGTGAGGAAAGGGCTGTCCTGAGCTGGAAATCCAGCCCAACTTTTCTGAGCAAAGTGCCTTTCCCTTTTTCCCTTATTTATGTTCCTCTGCCTCTCTGTTTTACTGGTTTCTTAATTTGTATATTTTTTATTTATTATAAGGGCCAGGATGCCCTGAGAATGCAAATGGAACGAAGTTTGAAGCTGTTATTTTTTGCTCTCAGCTGTTATATTTCTCTTTTGCAGCTAGTGATTTGGTACATGCTGGTCTTGTGTGTTTGGGTCTACCACATCCCACATTCCTAGCAGGGTTGATGTCCCTGTTACCTCACAAGAGCTTTGTTTGCCAAACTCCACCATCAACGTTTCTTTCCTAGGAACATCAATCTGCTTACAAACATCAATGGAAAAAAATATAAAAAGGCTTATGAACATCTCCACTAAAGGAATCAGTAAGCCAAACATTGTCTTTACATGGTAGCTGCTGGTGAGGCAATGTTGCCACCCCAACTGTCTCCCGTGTCTGGAGAACCCCCTTTTTCCATCCATGCTTGTCTGTGAAGCTCAGCTAACTTCCTCATGGTGGCACTGCCTTGGCTGAGTTCATAGTTGGTGAGAATCACTCCACACCAGAGGGGTGGCTGAGGGAGGACTGCAGTTTTCAAGGCAGAAGGAAGGTAGGGCACTGCTGGTGGTCTGCTCTTGGTCACCTATCACCAGACTGTCCTCTTGCCTCTGGAGGTAGAGGAACCTTTCCTTGTGGACAGTTTCACTCTCCTGTGGAAGGGACACTGGGCACCACTGTCAAAATTGGAACTGCATCTTCCCCTGAGGCCTCTCCTACCCAAGGAGGAGGACCAGGAAAGCACAGGGGTGGCAGGACCACCTGCTTCTTCCCTCCAAGGCATAGGTGCAGAGCATCTTCTGATTGTCCTCAGTGAGGATATATACACAGTGGCACTTTTCCTGGAGCTCCAGGAAAGCAGGACTGTGATGGGGAGGATCCCTCTTGGGCAGGGGGTACCTGGGTGACACTGCACACTAGGGACTTCCCAACTCTATTCTCCAGCTTGGTCTGCAGGGCACAAGAATGTTGATGCAGCATTTTAAAAAACCTTTGAAGATGACATGTGACAAGTGTGGGGTTTTTGGTTATACAGGTCGCACTCAGAGCATCAAAGTTGGGAAATAATCCTGGATGCCAACAGGTTTGCAAATGGAAAAGCTTCCAGATTTGGTCAGTCTTTAGGCTTTGTTGTGCTGAAGGCTGCAAGTCTAGTCCTACCACGGTGCCCAGATGCCATCACTTGTGGGACAGAAGGGGCATTCTTTGCACAGCTCATTGCAGATCTGGGTGCCCAGCACAGCCCCCTCCAAAGTCAATAGAGCTCAGGGACAGTTTGGTTTCACTATAATTTAGTAAGTATTTTTTGGCTAGTCTCCAAAATTGTCTAGCTTCTTTAGGGCATGGACCACTCTTGTCTGACATCTTGTATAAAGACTATTTATTTAATTAAATCCATCTTATATTTGTGACCAGAGAGACTGAATTCCAGAGGACTGTGCATGACTGTAGCTGTGTTTTGCAGCATAATTCAGTGTTCACAGTCCCCCCTTCCACAGTGTGGGGTTTCTTCCACTGATCACCCCACAATTAATACAATTTATGAATTAAGACATAAGTGGCTCTGCATGTTTTGAACACTATTACCCTTCCCAGACCCAGGCTGAGATTTCACAGGGTCCTGCCCGGGGTCTGGGGACCAAGAGGGCAATGGGGTGGCACTGGGAGTCACACTGGGGACAACCAGTCCCAGAAGCCTCCAGGGGCAGCCATTCCACCATGTTCCTTGGGGCATGTTGTGGTGCCAGGGCCAGGCAGCACTCGGGACATTTTGGCAGGAAAAGGAAGCAGAGAGCCCCTGTCCCGGGAGGGCAGTGAGACACTGAGGCTGAAGCCCCCAGCACAGCTGTGAAACAGAGGGGTGGGGACTAGTTTTAACAGGATTTAAGACATCTGACTGAAAGAGGATTACTCCTGCCTGTCCTAAGGTCATGGAGCCTGCAGGGATGCCTCTTCTTTGGAGCAGAGGAATGGATGCTGCACAGGGCTGGGCAGCTGCTGCCTCCCACAGTGCCAAGTGGTGGTGTGGTGACCACATCCCTGCCTCTGCTGAAACACAGCCAGCCCTGTGGGCTGGGCTCTTGAAAGCAGTGCTGGGGTGCCTGAAGAGCCACAGTCCTCCACAGGGGAAGTAGATGTGCTCGGACATGGTGGGAGTGTGGGTGGAAGCTACAGGAGAAACCAAAGATGGCACAAATTGGCATGGCCTGAGACAGAGGGAGAAGCTTGGAGGAAGTAGATGGGGAGGAGAGAGCTGTGAGGAGTGTATGTGTGGCCAAAAACCTCCCGGAGCGGAAAACCCGCTCATCACAGGCAAGGAGAAACTGTGATCAGTGCACAATTTGCAGCCTCCTGCAGCCCCCAGCTTCAGTAGCCAAGAGTACCTGCCAGAGACCTTGGGCTGGGCTGTGATCCCTAGCCCAAATCACTGAGCAAGGATCCAAGAGCTGCAAATTGCATGGCTGAAGAAAACAATTAGAGAGGTGAGGAGAAAATCAGTCATTAAACAAGTCCGTGAATTCTGCAGCAAGGGCAGCAGATGCCAACTGTCACCTCCCCTGCCTGTGGGCTGCCTCACCAATCCCAGCCTCTGACCACACTGTTGCCTTTCCCTGGGCTTTTGTTTCTTGCCTCGCCAAAAATAGCCCATGGGATTCAGATGTGAGGTAGTGTGTGGGAGGGAATGAGATGCAACTGCTGCCATCAAGCTCTGTCCTTCTCTCCTGACCCTGCCTGTTGCTGTAGCTGGCACCATTTCCTCTCCCCATGAAAAACGTAAAGGTCATCATTATACTGATATTTCCCTTGACATGAGGCCTCTATGCCAGTCGTCAGGCTGTAGATTTTACTGTTTCCAAACTGATTTTTGCTCTTTCAGAGTTAAGAAGGGGTTGACAGGGTGATGAGTTTGCAGGGCACATCAGCAGGACTGACACAGGGAGGGATGGATGAGCAGTGGCAGGAAGAAGAAGCAGCATTGTCATCTGCTGGGAGAAGCGTTTGCATGGTTCAATACACACTGAGCTCACAAAAAAAAAATTAAAAAAAAAATATATATATATACTAACTTGCTCCAAGCCCCATCCAATCTGGCCTGGAACCCTTCCAGGGATGGGGCAGCCACAGCTTCTCTGGGCAACCTGTGCCAGGGCCTCACCACCCTTACAGGGAAGAACTTCTTTCTAATATCCAATCTAACCCTGCCCTCAGCCAGTTTCAGACTTCAGTATTTTTCCAGGGTGCATCCAAGGCTATTGTTTCTTTTTTCCTTTGTTCTTTTTCCTACTCTGAGTGCCGTGTTTGGGGAAGGAGAGCAGGGTCCAGTCCTCCTGCCCTTGATCCTCCACTTCTGCTGTGGGCTGAGACCACAGACCATGACATATCTCTACCAAAGTGTTAAAAAAGCCCCAGCCTGCAGGAGATGTCTTGTCCAAGTGGTGGTATAGCAAAGGAAATCCTGTCACCACACCTAATTGCCAGAAAAAAACACACACTAACTAAAAAAAAAAACTCAAACAGGCAGGAAGTCATTTATCTACAGCAACTGCCTGGTGCAGCAGAGCAGTCTGTTCTCCATAAAGCATCCTTGTGAACAGAGTGCACGTGGGGCTTGAGGGATGCAAATTTATCTCCTGCCCTGGGATCAGGTACCCTTGGCCTGCTGCAGGTCTGGGTGATGGTGGGAGCAACAGTCCATGTGCCAAGCATTACCTTTCACACCAGTGTTCCCATTAGTAAATCATAAAGGGATGATGCTGCCATGGCATTTGGAGGAAATCAGTGATGCCCAGAGCAAGCACTGGCTTTGCTTTCACAGCAGAAAAACAGGAAGCAGCTCCAAGGGCTAAGAAGCGACTTTCATCCTTCTTTATTTGTTGAAAATGTCAATTAAAAAACTGTTCAAAATAAAAACATGTTAGAAAAGTTGAACTTGCATAAGTAGTTTACAGTAAATAAACCTACATGATAAAGATACACTAGAATGCAGCTGACACAACATCCATCTAAAGACAGACTCACTGGAACCTATGTACAAAGCACTGTAAACAAAGTAAATATGGAAACATTGCTGTCCATCTGGCATGGCTTCTTTTCCTTTTTATTTTAATTTCTTGTCTTTTTTTTGGCTTCTAGCTCTTGACAAATGCTTGATCCAAAAAGTCCCAGTGTGCCCTCCATCACATTACATGTCACAAACATGCATATGTACATAGCATGGGTTTCAACTGAGCCTGGAGGCAGCAAAGACACATTTCCAACCTCTCCCTGGAGTATGAGTGGCCCTTGTTTGTTCTGCATGTCAGCAGCCTAGTCCCCAGCCCTGCTTGGGGCAGGCAGCAGGGCCAGGCAGTACTGTGGAGTCTGGGCATGGCCTCCCCGAGCAGCAGTAAGTGCAGCAAAGGTCCTGCTCCTAGAAAACGATTCACAAGCACAGCAGGGCTTGACTGCTGATCAAACCACCCAACTGTGTGCCCAGGTAGGGATGTAGGGAGCTACCATCCAGCTGGAATGCTCTGGGGATAGCAAATGTAGCCAGACCTCTGTTTTGCCCTAGAAATAGCTTAAAGAGGGTTTCTTATTACACTCCTTGAGATGTTTTGGACTCTACATCTCCCAAAACACCTTTTGCAATGACTGGCTAAATGTTAATGGCAAGGAGGGAGTTGTAATTATTGCCTCTGTTATGGCCTTCACAGCCAACATAATGGTGTGACTGTAATGAGCTGTGGTGCTGCTGCACAGCCTGGGGCCATGATGCCCTTTGAGATCAATAAGACATCATTAACTCTAACAGAAGGTTATTTTTATAATGGGGAGGGAGGGAGGCAGGAAGGCAGGAAGGCAGGAAGGAAGTCAGGAAGGAAGGCAGGAAGGCAGGCAGGAAGGCAGGCAGGAAGGCAGGCAGGCAGGAAGGCAGGAAGGCAGGAAGGCAGGCAGGAAGGAAGGCAGGAAGGAAGGAAGGCAGGAAGGAAGGCAGGCAGGAAGGCAGGAAGGAAGGCAGGCAGGCAGGCAGGCAGGCAGGCAGGAAGGAAGGAAGGAAGGAAGGCAGGCAGGAAGGCAGGAAGGCAGAAAGGAAGGAAGGCAGGAAGGAAGGCAGGAAGGAAGGCAGGAAGGAAGGAAGGCAGGAAGGAAGGCAGGCAGGAAGGCAGGAAGGAAGGCAGGCAGGCAGGCAGGAAGGAAGGAAGGAAGGAAGGAAGGAAGGAAGGAAGGAAGGAAGGAAGGAAGGAAGGAAGGAAGGAAGGAAGGAAGGAAGGAAGGAAGGAAGGAAGGAAGGAAGGCATCAGTTTTAAACTGGGGTATAACACCAAATAAGATAAGGACAGCTGATACATATACATGTTGCCTGTGTGCTGTATTCAAGAAGCTGTGCAGGGATCTGTGAGGGTGTTGCACATCCTTGCCCCTGGAGCATTCCAAATCTTGTCAGCTCCCTATCGCAAGAGAAAGTTATTTTTCCCTAGCAGAAAGCCCCTGGGGGTCAGTGTGGGGAGAAGTGGCTGCTGGCTACATTCCCAGCCTTTGGGAAGGAATGATGGAGAGCATAAAGTGGGCAGAAGAGAACAAGGGACCAGCATATTTGGGGTTGTTTTTTGTTCTCAAGCAGTGTTTACATTTCATACAGAGAAAAACATGTCCTGCAAGAGGAAGCACAGCAAAATTATAATCTCCTAGGATACCTGGACACTCAATGTGAAAACAAAGCAGGGTGTAGGAATTCTACATCATGCATAAGAAAAGGGATGGGGGGGTAGAACAGCAGTTACCTTTGTGCTGATCATGAGGCGTAAGGAGGCAGCACTGTGCAAAATACCTTCCTATGTGCTCTGACAGGTGCTCCAGATCTGGCTTCTCCGAGGAATTCAAATGTCTTCATGTTAATTGCACATTTTAAACAGTATCAAGGCCACACAGGAACCACAGTATTGCTGGGCTCTAGTTCGCTACAGTCAACTAATGGGGAAAAAGAAGATGGATGGGAAAAGCTCCCCCAGTTGTGATTATCTGAAAAGATGAGCATGGTGCTTTTTTTGGTTTCTGCTCAATGCCACCTCAGTAATGTTTTCATTCAATAAATAGGTACTGGTGCTTTTGGAAAGAATGAAAGCATTAAAAAGTGCTTAAGCTTCTTCTAGGAAACTGCTGCCCAAGCCTTTGTGAGCAACAATCACTAGCAGAGTTTGTATTTGCTCCCAGTAGCAGGTACAATGAGGTATTAGTTGCTGCAGATGAATTATGAATCACCGCTTGCTTACTGGTTCTGTTGTGATTGATTGTTTCTGCTTTATTTCCTTACTGGATGGAAAGAAAACAATTTTTTTCTCTATGATTTTTTTTCTTTTTTTTTTTGGTAACAAAATACCCCAAACCAACAAAAGAAGGAGCGAGAAGAGGCATAAGATCCAGTTCCACTTCCCAAAAATACATCTGAGGTCACACACCATTGCCAGCAGCTTCTCCATGAATTCAGGCAATCAGGGATGACTTGCGCCCTGTGTCCTCCCTGCCACACTCATCTGTCTGCTTCAGCAGCCTTCTCACCAGCTTCTCTAAGTCCTTCCTGGATTTAAGCTCTTCCTCCAAACACTGTTTCATCCTTTTGTTTTCCTGCAAGGTGAAAAACAAAGGAATAAAGATGCAGTTAATGCCCATGCACTTTATGCTGCGAGGTACTTCCATGCATCTGCTACCTGGCGCCTCAGAGATGATGAAATAACAGAGACATTTGACAGGAGTTCATGAGGATGAAGAATATAAGTGGATCAGACCACAAGTAACCCAAACAGACCCTTACTACCTCACAGACCTGCACAGAAGTTTCCTGATTTTGGGCAGGCAGAAACACCATCCTGGAAACTGAATTTTAGCTTGGGTTGAAGAGCCCTTTTTGTCTCTGATGGCTTCTCCCACCTCCAGACTTGGGACTAGAGGGAGGAGGACATATTTCCTTTGAATCTAAAAGAACTGGTGTCCACCAGACCCCTATAAAATGAACGATCAAGCTGAAAGAGCTTGAACAGGGGGAAAGCTTCATGTTACCACAAAGACAACTATTCCTTCTGTCTTGCTGTCTCTGGCACTCAAGCATGGAGGATGAGAGGAAGTGGTCTCCAGGGAAAGTTTATGTTGGATATTAGGAAAAGTTTCTTCACAGAAAGGGTTGTCAAGCACTGGAATAGTCTGCCCAGGGAAGTGGTGGAGTCACCATTCCTGGGAGTGTTCACAGAATGTGTGAGTATGGCACTTCAGGACATGATTTAGTGGTGAACATAGTGGTGGTGCTGGATTGATGATTGGACTTCATGACCTCAGAGGTCTTTTCCAACCTCAAAGATTCTGATTCTGTGATTCAGGCAGGTAAACCAGAAGAAAACTAATGCTCATTCAAGAATTTGCAGGCTTGGACCGGGATCAGCAAGACTTTTCCTGGCACTGACAAGCTGAAGATGACCCAGCACAGACTGGCTGGCTTTCACTCAGCTCCCAGAACAAACAATCCCACCCAAATTACCTGCTTCAGCTCTTTGACTTCATCTTTCAGTGCATAAACTGTGTCAACAAGGCTTCTGAAAAAAGAAATTAAAGAACAAAGAAATTAGAGTTGGTGTGCAGGAAAACAGTGACAGCATACGAGATGCTGACAGGAAAGTTGCATGCAGATTCTGCTTCCCGAGTATCAGGCTGCTGCCTGTGAGGGGACTCTGGAAACACAGCCCAGGAGCATTTATAGGCCACTAGTCCAAAACCCGGGGCTCTTTTCTCAAACCTCAATACCTTGTTCTGCTTTGAGTTATCAGCAAAGGTCTGTGGCTTTGGCTTCCTTGTTTATGCTATGGCAATAAATAACAATGACTTTAAAGTTGGAAATGCCCGAGCACCTTGTGTAAAGCAGCCTTGATTCCTTGAGGTTGTGCTGCAAAAATCAAACATGAAAGGAACACGCTGACTGAGTTGAAAAGGGAGAGGCTCAACACAGTCACCTAGACACAGAAGTCACAGAACAGGCTGGGAGCACTCACAGGAAGGTGCCAGGCAGGCTCCTGAAGGGCAGCAACAGCCCAGTACATCAGTAGTTAAAAAAATAAGAGCCACTTGTTTGATTCTGTCCTCACTGACTCCATTATCCTACATCTGGATAAGCCATAAACTGGGGATCCAGACTCCCAGAGGGATACAGCCACGTCAGGGCAGCTGGGAAGGCAGCTCTGTCCTTAAAAGGGACAAAACAGCAGTTGAAATTGTCTGATGGTTCTTTGCCAGAACTAAGGCAGCAGTCAATGACACCAGTCCTGCTCCTCTGTGGACATACAGAAAGAGAGGGCACTGTTTTTTCATGCCCTTCCAAAAAGTGACACAGGGATCTATCTGCAAGTGGAGATCTACCTCACTTACTTTTCCTCCGTGACCGTCTGGCCATTGCTTCGTGTTTCCTCTATGATGATTTTCTCTTCCTCAGGAAGAAGGACTTGGGGGATGGAGTCTTTACGGGAGCCTGTATACAAGAATTATTCATGAGGGAGAAAAAGGTGTAATCTTCCCTGGTGCTCATGCTACATCAGAGACAGTAGCTCTCATTCTTGCTGCTCCACCATCAGCCTGGGGCAGGCTGAAGGTGTCAGCTACATCCCACTAACCCAGAGCTACAGCAGCAAGTGGAAAATTTTCAAGAGTACTCACTGCATTTAAAGTTACATCATGACTTATAAATTAAACAATTCAACTAAGGTCAAGAGCTCCCCAAAGAATCATGGCCTCACTTTTTTCTATGTACCATCATTTGACAGTTCAGTGATTTAATTGGCTGATGTCTCACCAGCAATGATAAATAGTTATATTTTCAGAGCTGAAGATGTTAGATAGGTTCTTATGAAGCAGGTTGTTCTTAAACATGCAGCTGATTGAGAGATAACATCACGCTTCCTTTCCAAAGCTATAAGCAACCTGAAATTATCTTCAGGTAATCACTGGTGAAATAGCAGTGTTTCATCTGCCCTCCTACCTGCTTCATCCTCTGTGTTTAGAAGAAAAACAATGGTAACTAAACCACTAGGCAGATGAAGCTTCCTTATCTTGAAGATTGAACGCTAGTTTCCTAGCATGAGTCTCACTGCTGTATGATGCAACATCTGTTTTTTCCCAAAGGGGTTATCAGTGTTGTGGGCAGAGTAGGAGCTAAATAATGTGGCTGTGTGCCCACCTGAGCCAAGAGCTTGCTGGAAGCCTGCCCCAGTACAGTATGCCTCAATCACCTTCAGGATCTGAGCATCCTCCTCCAGCGCAGCAGTACCTATAAAACATTGCAAACAACAGCAGGCACAAAAAGCAATGTACTCTGGCCTTGTCTCTCCCAGTCTTTGCTCCCAAGCCCCTTAAGAGATCATGTTGTTTCTTTGGCTTCTTCACATTTTCTAGCCTTTGTGGCATCGAGCACCATGACCAAATAGTGTGAAAACTCATCTCTAGTTGCTCACCTTGGCAAAACTCAGGGGGTGATGCCCTACTTTGGGTGCAGGCAGCAGGAGATGGGCAGGCAAAGCAGCCTTAGTGTAGATTGGTACAGCAACACCAGAGCAAGACTTGGAAACATGAAGTGTTAATTTCCAGCCTCAGCTCACTGCTGTCTTCTCAAGGGAGAGAGCTAAACGTGGAGCTGTGCAAGGCAGCTTTGACCATGCCTGGGTGACCAGGGCCTTTTGTGTAAAGCCCCCAAGGTGTGCCTCAGGTGGGGTTCAGGACACTCCTCTTTGCAGGCGAACACCCCTGTTAGGATGGGGACCTTTATGTTTCTTAATTCCCCATGGACAGTGTTCTAGGACCTGCTGGCATGGCCAGGTAAGGGTTTTTCCCAGCTGTCAGACATATTTTGGTGACTCTTGATGTGTATTTTTATGCAGTTTTTAGCTACTTGGAAGCGGTTCCTTGGCTCCATACCCAGAATAAGACCACCCACGACCTTGTGCTAGCAGTCATGAGTAGGGTGGTGGCATGTCTGGCAGTCATAACTGGGAGGGAAGGAGGGATCTGTCAGAGGCTGAGGACCAGTGCACTTCCAGAAGTCTCCTGTGCTCAAAAGCACAGAGGCTCACAGTGAGAGCATCCTGTCACATCCTGCACTGCAAGAAAGGGTGTTTTCAAAGCCCCATGAAGACCACTGAGAACACAGAAATCTCCAGAAATGAAAGAAAAATAGAATCACAGAATGGTCAGGGTTAAAGATCATCTGGTCCCAATCCGTGCTATGGGCAGGGACACCTTCCACTAGACCAAGCCCCATCCAACCTGGCCTTGAACATCCTTCGAGGGATGGAGCAGCCAAAGCACTTACTTTTCCGAATAACAAACTCTTCATCAGATGGTTTTCTCTCAGTTTTCCTTTTTGGAAGAAACTTCTTCATTGTTTTTGGACTTTTGCTGGAATCCTACAGAGAAATAGACTCTTGTGTCTAACCAGAACCAAAGGCAGCTGGGACAGTTGAGCAGCACAGCTGAGTGCAGCTACTCATGCTACACACGACACGTTAGAGTGCTACAAAGCAGACGGTGACAAAGTTGGGGAAAATGATAGGTTTTGCCCTTCACATGTACCAGTTGTGACCCACTGCTCCCTGGAACAGCAGAGGGAAATGCACCTGCAGGTTTGTGCCAGGACAGGCTCCTCTAGTAAATTCAACTCTTCTCAAAAATTCTTTAGCCAGACTTCAAAAACATTCAAAGCACTTTTAGTCTGCTTACCAGCTCTGTGGTCTGTTGCAGAAAACCCTAAAATGTGATTTATTCCATTGACTTGATTTCTAATACATAAGAATTGGCAAATAGCTCTGCTTCTAAATGTCCACAACTTGAGAGTATAAATACCACACACACATATACAGAGAGAATATACAAACACACACACAAAGTTAGTGTTTGCTATGACTCCATGAGTAAGAAACACAAGTTTTTATCTCCTTCACTCAGTTAAATATCTTGCTTATTTGGAGAGAATTAGTGTATCAGTAGGTTACATGCAATAAGGATTTAAAGGAGAAGAGGCATGCCAGGAGGGTTAAGTACCATAACACTAAATCCTTTCTGAGAGTTATCTAAAAATATATTTGCCAGTTGCTACTGACTCTGACAACAACTTACTGATACAATGAGGCAAAATTAGGGTCATGCAAGCACAAGAAGCATTAACAGGAACAAGCATTCTGTGCCACAACAAGCCAAAGAGATATATCTACCCTTACCTTTAAGATATAAGACATCCTCTACAATGAATATGCAAAGAAAGAGAAGATGAGTGTGAGAGACTGATGATTTTTATCAAGTCCATTAAATCCACAATTTTAAACCACATTTCAATGTTAGTCCTGAGATTAATGTAGCACACCCTCTGTACTAGCTTTAAAGCACTATCAACATGCAAAAGAGCACCTTGTCATGCAAAACTGAAAATTTACATGTGAGATGCAGGGTGAGTGGGCATTAATACACTCTAAACACACAGAAAATGTGCCTCCTCAGTTAGTAGTGGGTGTCTGTGGATGGTTGCCTAAACTGGCACTTACAACTGCAGGAGCACCATGTGCCTGGTTCCATCCAAGCCCCAGGGACCACTCAGGGTCTGTGCTCAACACCAGACATAAGGGCCTCAACCCAGTCATCCCAGTCAGGATGCCAGGATGCTCTGCCCACCTTGATGACAATCTCATAGGACTCCATCTTCTCAAAGGGGACCCTCCATCAATGCTGAACACCTGACCACGTCAGGCATCAGCAGTGCAACACCTCCCTGTTCCACTGGCAGGGACAGGGAGCTCCCTGCACATCCTGTGGAGGATTCCATCCCTGGATCCCATCCCTGGGATGCTTGATCCAGGGAGCCACTAGACTCTTCTGCAGGTCTGCCCAGCAAAGACCTGAACCTTGATGTTATAAAGCCTTCACCTAATGCAAAGCAGCCAGTTTAAAAAAAATAGCAGAAGAAATGATATGTAAATCTTTTTCCCTTTGCTAAACTGAATCTAAACACAGCACTTTAACCACAGAACTTACCACATTACTTCAAATGATTACTGGAAACAGAACAGGAAAAATAAGCTAACTTCAATGGAAATAACAAGAGTGAGGTGCCATACACAAGCAGAGTCTGAGCTTCCCTGAGCACAGCTGAGCACAAGGAAGACTATGCCATCCCATCTTACACTAGGAGAAGACGAGTAACACTGGATGTCTAAAAATCTCTACTCTTTTAATCAAACTGTCCCACTCACTTCCCTGCAAGTAACCTTTGAAATCTGTATTCCTTCATTATATTTTCATTATAGGAAAGTGCTTTCATGAAGCTGTCAGCATTGCTTACTTTGTGTTTACTTTAAACTAAAAAAACTAAAATACAGTGAAATAGGGATTCTGTTCAGTGATTAAGCATCCAGAGGGGGGATGAGACAGATGGGTCAACAACCAAACTTATTTCCCATCTGTAATCACAGGCTTGTATCCATGAGTCTCTCCCAAGGCTCAGGCTGGGTTGACCAGCAGGCTGTGCCTGCCCAGCTCTGCTGGACATGTTGGCCTTTGGGCTTCTACCAACATGGTCAGCCCAGCTTGCTCCCACAGAAGCCACATTTTTGGTCCTATGACACCTTGCAGGATATCATCCAGTATCCTGTCCCTTGGGACTTGCTGTGGGCCAGGTCTCTGTGGTAAAAACCTCTCTCCTGGTTTTGACACAGAGTTTAATTCCTGCTATGAGTGGCAGGGGACAAGAAACTGCAAAGAACCATTATTAATGATACCACTCAATCTGTGGTTTTTCCCAAAGAAAAATTTCTCTTTTACTTCAAGCCTCTACCTATATTTTTAATTCACCAAACAAGAAATGGTTTAGCCTCCACTAGGAAATTGGAACATGCAAAGATTATGGGTCATTTTCAGCCCGCTCAGCTAGTATTTAAACAATTTAATTCCCAAACTGAAATGTGTGACTTTACAAATTCTAAGAAATAAATGCAACAAGATGCAATGAGGCTACTTAAAATTTCTACCCGGAGTAGCAGACCCACATTCCTGCCAGCTGCCAGATTCTCCATCCCTAAGTGCTGGGAGAGCTGAGGGGGTCCAAGCCCCCTCCCTGTCCTCATGTCCACTGGGGCAGAAACACTCCCAGGGCTGCTGTACCAAGAAAGGCAGCTGACTCAGTTCCAGAGTGCTTACTCAATAAGGGCAACGTTACCTGGGGTACTGGTGAGTAATTCCAAAAATTTAACATGAGGTAGGGAAGGAGAGCACTACAGTTATTGTGCAGGGTGACAATAGAGCTAGGCTGTATTTTGGGTTTTCCCACACCACCTCCCAGGCTGTGATTCCTGCAGGTGAAGCCATCCCTCGGCTGCTGCCTCCCAGCAGGACCTTGCTGTGTAACACTCAGGTGGGTCAAGCCCCATATCCTGCTCCAGCCACCCAAAGGCGGTGGAAGACACAAGAAACATGGGCAGGTGTTTTGCTTCTTCCTCATAGTGCACTATTGCTTCTCAATCTTCTACCACTGAGCTACTGCTACAGCTGGAGCTGGAACACATTCCAGCAGGGAGCAGACTCCTGTCCAAGTTCAGACCAAGGCAGGAACGAGGAGAGGAGGCAGCTCCATCACAGCACTGCCAAAAGACAGGGCTCAATGGGACACGCAGGTGTGGGACTGGTGACATCCAAGAGCTGTGGCAGCCAACAGCAAACATCCAGCCTGCAAACACACGTTCTCATGAGTCCCATGTAGCACAAAGCCCGCCACAGTGACCAACATCCATCTCAGGACTGGGGCCACACTGGCAGTCATTTCTCTCAACAAGCCCAAGAACATTTCTGTGCCCTTGCTATGGGATACGAAACCTAGACACAAGTTCTAGGGACTGTGTGAAATCAGGGTGCTGGACAGGCAGGTGGGATTATTACCTCTTTGTAACTCAGTGCTGCTGATGGTCTGAGTGGAGGAGCAGGACGGAGGCAGCTCAAGCTCCAGGGCTTGAGGATCTTGGGGGGTTCCAGAGGCCCACGGATCTGCCCACCTGAACTAAATGTCTGAAAAAAATAGATAAGAAGCAAACCAAGACTGTTAACCACCAAAGAAGGTAGAGCAGTGGAGGGGGATGGACAAGCATGGAGATACTGAGACATCTAAGTTGCAACAAAAATAGTGCAGGATACATGTAAAAAGATACAAGCACAACATGGTTACAAAGCAAACTGCCTGATGTGTCTTAAAACTGTCGTGTTTCCTCAGTGTCAAGATGCTGCTGAAATAGAGAGCTCAGGCAGCACAAAGGAACTCAGGCATCAGAGGCCAGGAGGTGACACTTACGGAATGAGGGCTCCAGGACTGTGTTTTGGAGATGGTGCTGCATGTCCCTTTGGTCAGCTTTTGCAAGTGGTCAAGCCATTCATGCAAGTCCTGGCTGCTGCCGCAGGACACAGTGATCCGCTCCATCATGTTCCCTGGGGCAGAGGGTAAAATTAGTGCCTTTAGCAAGTGGTAGAGACTTGGGAGGAAACACAGGGTTGAGATCAGCTCAGCAGAGAAGGAAATGGCTCCTCAGTTTGTACAGTCCAGTGGCTCCAAAAAGGCCAGGGCAAAGATAGAAGTAGAATCAGGGAATCATTAAGGCTGGAAAAGACATCTTAGATCATCAAGTCCAACCATGAAGTCAGCACTGCAAGGTGAACCACTAAACCATGTCCCTAAGCATCTCATCTACAATGATGATGAGCCCATCCCGCTCTGGACAACCACTGACAGGGTGGGAGCTACAAGAAATGCTAAGGGAACTAGTGAGATGAAGGTGAGGATTATCTAATGAAGGTCATTCAACACAACATTTCAATGATTAACAGGATCTTGACACCAAATACCACCAGCACAAACTGCTGCACTGCAGCCCAGGCACTGAGCATGAATGACTGTGTATATCTTCAAGTAATGAGATAAAATGAAGGGGAAAATGGGAAAAAAGCTCCCTGATGACCAGAACCATTAATCTGTCAATAAATAAGATACTCAGAAGTACAAGGGATGGCTACTGGATGTAGACAGGGCACACCAGTGCAGAGCAGTGCTACTCAGGTGAGAGATTTGTCTCATACAAAACCCTTTTGTCTCCAAAGGCAGCCAGAGGCAGAGCTCCAGGGTACTTGGTGGAGATTGCCTCAAGCAGGACAGAGGTGCTCAGAAACTCAGATATCACATGGTAAAAGAGCAGGAGGAAGATCATGGTGGGGGTTAGGGGAAGGAGGACCAGTACTTCCAATGGCAACTGTTGTTTGCACTGGGAGGACTGCCCCAGGCAGAGGGCCCCACTGACCTGTGATTTCAAACATGTGCTCATTCCCTTCGGCATCTTCCAGCTTTGTCAGTGTCATTCCTGTCAAAGGCAGCTTTCCCTGGGAGAATTGCAGAATAGTCAGTGTCTGCAGGTGTGGTTCTGCTTGTTTCTGCCGATTCCTTTCTCTTTGGAAATTGCCATTTAAAATTAATTTCTGAAGGCCTCAGACTGCATGAAGAGTCTCCTTTAATGTATGGATCTAGATTTCCCTGCACAACTAGGTCAAACCCCGGAGATGAGGCTCCCGTGACAACTGAGTCATCTCAACTCAACTGCCACCCTTTCCCTTCATTCACTGCAAACCTTTTTTACAGTCAAATCCAAAGGATCAATTTTCCCTGGCTTTTTCTGAAAGCCTTCCCCATCCCTCTAACTTGCATGCTGAACTGCCTGCTCACCTTACTCCCACTGATGGGTCAAGTCAGAAAACCCAGCCAAATATTTCCCAAATCTTTCTCAGCTCCCTTGCTACCATAAATGACACATCAAAACAAAAGCATACTTTTTCTAGCAGTATTGATGGTTTCAGACAGCTGGAGAAAAGCCAAGCTCTCAACAGCCATTGGATGGTATGGAAAATGGTAAAATAGAAGAAATGCAGAGTTATATGTACTACCTTATGGAGTGGAACTTTCACGCTCTTTGCAGTGAGCTTTATAAGTATTTTCCAGAGACAGCACAGAACTGAGAGCCAGCTGGCTCGTCAAAACCCTACAGCTGGGTCAGGACACCTTACACACACACACCTCTCTCTCAAGAACAGCAGGCAGAACAACAGGTTTTGAGGTTTTTCTTCTTTTTTTTTTTTTTTAAATTTCACGCCATTCACTTACCAAATGCTGCTTAATCAATTATCAGGACAAAGGCATTGACTATCCTTGCACATGGTAAAGCCAAGCCCTGGTTCCCAGCCTGGGGTGCTTGCACCACAACATAGAGTTTGAAAGATGCAGAGAATTTGAATTTGATAAGAGATCTGATAGAGTTTTTTACAATGAACACCCTGCAACTTCAAATGAAGCATGCCTACCTGATAGATGAACCCACTCATCCGTGGGCTTGCAGACAACATCAGCAAAACATTGGAAAACAGCAAGAAATACCGCTCCTCTTTTTCCTGGGGGGATAAGAATTTAAGTTACTCCTGTCTGCAACACATCACAAACATCTGTCTCTAGCAAATTGCACCTGTTGAAACTAGAATTACAGCCTGTGAGATCAACCCCAAACCAACTGTTCTGGCTTTTTTTTCCTTAGAGCATGTCATTTAGGTACTAGTTTTCCCTGCATAGATTTTTGTCTGCATCCTCCTAATCCTCTTCCAATCATTGCAGAGTGCCTTAGAAGGCCTTATGCCCCCCAGCATCGCACATCCCAAACAAGGCTTCTGGGACTAGATGCTGCATGGGTTTGTTTTACAGGTCTTCTTTTCCCAGGGAAAAATTGTAACAGTGAGCAGTTCAATGCTCCCAGGTACTTTCCTACACTGAGCATGCAGCACACATGGCTTAGCACCACTGGGGAAGGTCTGTGTCAGGCACTGGTGCGATGCATTAGGACCAGTAGGACAAGAATCACTCCAGTTAGTTCCAAAGCACAGTCGGCTCTGGGGTGAGGCGTCAGAGCAGCCCCGTGCTGCACACAGGACATTTTCTAGTCACTCTCATTTCTCAGAGTACGTCACAGGGGAGAAAGAGGGAAATTAATGTGCTATATGACACTGAGATATTTCTTTTCTTGAAAAGTATGTCATCAAAGGCCTGAAGCTAAGCCTGCGGGCTGCCTGACTCACTCCAAAGATATCCACAGCCCCATTGCAGAGCTCTTCCTAAGGTAGAATTATTTATTAGCATTATTTGTCATCAGTTTGTGGTCTGGAAGGAGAAGAGCTGCTGCCTCGCATCACTTACCCCTGGAGCAAGTGATATTCAGACACAAGATCTTTAGCCAGCACTCACCTCACTTGCCCCAGACTGCACCATAACCTGGGACATATAGATGATGTTTCCCATCATTTTTATGTCCTCTCCTTCCCAGCGCTGGATGGATTCAGAAAGGATTTGCAGCTCAAGTTGTTTCCTCTTCCTCAGCTCCTGGCATTGCGACTGGGAATCACAGCAGAGTTTTGTTAGCTGAAGGGCAGGATCCAACCCAAACCATCCCAGTTTCACCAGCAACATTCACACAGCCCTGTGAGCTCAGGGATGTCAGGGATTAGGAAAGCCTGCTTTAGCTCCATTATATAAAGTCTGCTAAAAAAATCACATTCTAGTGATTTATTAAACAATGATTACATTCAAATGCCAAGGAAAGTGCAAAGTGTGCTGAGCAAGCTTTTCTTTCCAAATCAGCCCTATCTCTGAGAGTTCAGGGTCACAATTTCCAAACCAAGACAGCTGCACAGTTAAATGCCTCTAATTTTGCTACTGTTTAGAGGGATTTTGCCCATTTTGTCCAAAGAGCAGGGTTGAACTTGTAGCACTGCAAAGTCCCCACAAGTCAGATGGGTGGAAAATCTGGGAGCACAAAAGCAGGACTGGGCAGTGCTGTAGATTAGCATAAAAAATAATCTTCTGAAAGTACTGTAACTGAAAAGACTGCACCACTGCTGGGCATCTGGGGACTCCAGGGGGTAACCAGTCTCTCATCAGTTCTCAGAAAAAGAGGACAATGCTGACTGAACAAAGAGTTCTGCAAATCTGAGCAAGACTTTCTTTAACTGACCCCTCTGCCAACACGAAAAACTGCTGCAAAGCCAAACCAGGGCTGTTTTAATCAACTTCTTGTTTTTTTCCCAAACCCCTTTTTCTGACAGAGATTTGCCTCCTTTCCAATTCAACAACTATCTGGCTCTTCAAAGAGAGAGGCTGCATTGGGTCTAGTTTGAAATCACATGCATTTGAACCAAACTGTGGGGGTTTACTCTGATTCTACAACTGTTGCATGTTCTGATGGCTCCCCAAGTATCTGGATCCAATGTCCCCAGGATAAAAATCCAAATATAATCCATAGGAGTTCATCCCAGTCTATGCAGAGGCACTGCTGTGACCACAGCGGCTCCTTGGTCCCTCCCTGCTTTTGCTCAGGAGCCTTCCTGGTCCTATAACAGAACCACGTGCCCATCACAAGGGGCACCTCTGCCTGTCTAACCTCAAATCCACACTGAACCTCTTTAGTTGTGTCACAATGACATTAAATTACTCATCACCCAAGTACACATTTCAAGTAAAACTATCCAGCATTTAAAAGATTTCTTAAAGATTAATGACACCTTGTAATTTAAATGAGTTATTCCCCTATTAGCTACCAGAATAAATGGAAAGGGTGCTGAGTTTCTAAGTAAATGTAACATGATCACCCTTTCCTATTTTCTGTGAACTTTCTCCTCCCCATCTTCTATCTGTACAACTAAATACTTGCATCTGTCACAAATGTGTGACATCTGTTGTGCTAAAGGAAGGAAGCTAGACCATATTTGGAGTGGTTGTAGTAAAAGGTTCTCTGTGGCTACAAAGCAAGAGAGACTAGAGCTTTTTTAATAAATGAAAAAAGCTTTTCCAGGTAAAGCCTTTGTGCACATGGATGGCTTTCCCCCTTCTATTTCATCTCAGTACAGCAGGACTTTGAGGGGTGCAGGTGACAGAGGTCACAAAATCAGATTTTTTATCTCTGACTCATTCCTTCTCTGTTTCCCAGCAATGGCCATGGCACCTGGAGCCACAAATTACTGGAATGTGGTCCAAGCCTCCTGACGCCTGTGGAGCAAACCTCAGCAAAACCAAGAGTCACTCCATGGGCTCAGAGGGGAACTTCCCATTGGCACGATGACTTGGGTCAGCCACAGCCATGCAAACCTCCCCCTCAATGAGCAAGGGGTGGTCTAGTTTCAGGTGGCAAATGATTAGGGAATGGAGGCAATAGGAGATGAAAGGGACCCTGCTGCCACCACGGTCCACACGTGGCTTTCAGTAAAAGAGGTGGAGATCCACCATCTCTGCTCTGGAACCATAGAGCCAGCATACACTTGCTGCAGCCAGACTCAAGCAGCTCTAGGCTTGAAATGTCAAATTAAGTTTCTTTGTAACCCACCCTTTCCATTCCAGAAGACCCCTTTTCCTAATGTGGAGACAAATGTCAGGCTTGACTCATTCTCCATGAAATGTAGACCTGAAATGGAGTGCTCTACTTTAAGAATTGCCACCTACCACAAGGGACTTGAAGGATGTGACAGCTTTCAAAACATCTTCATGATCTGCATGCGCCTCCTAGTGAAGGGAGAGCAAATTTCTCAGCCATCGGCAGCAGTGGCACCACCATGAGCATTAACCCACCCTGAGCATCATCCATTGTCCCAGTACACTTTGGGCTGAAGATACAGGCAGCATGGGCTTCAAGAAGGAGGTCAAAGTCCCCCAGGTACCTTCCCCACCATCCACTTCAACATGGCATGGCTAAAGGCAGCTATGCAATTCACTGATACCAATTTAATGTGTGTGAAGTGGCCAGAGCAAGATTAGGTGTGATTTGACTTAGAACAAATCTGACTTGCAAAGAAAAATCAATGAAAACAGGCAGTGGTGCAGGGAGCACCTTCAGGAAGGGAACTTCCATTGATGTGCCAGATATTCCAGCCACTGCTGCATCAAGAGAGGAAATCAACAAGCATCAGAGGGGCTTCACCTCTGGGTTTAAGGGAGGGTATGTCTGAGCAGAGAGCTCTCGGGCCAGGTAAAAGCAAAATGCAAGCTCTGACCCTTGTACTAGCTGTATACCAGTACTCTCCCAGAATTTTCTCCTGGATCTAGGGCCCTGCTCCTCACCACCAAGTCCTCAAGCAGGCAAATCGTAAGGTATCTCAGTTGTGATGGAGCGTCCCTGCAGCCCAGCATCGCTCATCTGAAATGTGGGACAAGTGCCTCCCTGAACACATCTGCCCCCTCAGCAGTTCTGCAGCAATGCAGGGAATGCTGTGGTGTACATCCACACTGCACACAGCCACCCTCTTCCCACAGCATCACAGCTTAAACTTTAGCCCTACTGATTCTTGCAACAAAACTCCCACACTCAGCTTAGAAACCAAGAGAAATAGGTTACATGTGTGGCCCCAAATCCACTGTTGAATTGCCTGTGAAGAGCAGGCAAAGAGCACAATGCATATCCTGCAGAGAGCACATTATCCCTGCATGGACATGGTGGCTGCAGATAGGCTCAGCTCAGTCCCTGCAGCTCAGTTCAGCCAGGAGAAAGGGAACAGGTAGGTCTGGAATGTGCCTACCTTGCAGGCTCTCATGACCTCTCCTATGCAGGCGTATCCCTGGCTCAAGCATAGAAGTTTTAATCCTTTGGCTTGATTGTAGGTCATGGAAAAGTGTGCTGAATTAACTGGTAATTAAAACTGGATGCAGGGAAAAAGTAAACTTGCCTAAAAACAGACTGTTACTTCTGTTTTCTACAGGCCCTTGCACCACCCCTGAGTTTTGCCTTCTTGCAGCTGGAGTGCACCAGCAGTGAGTAGCAGAGCTCCAGTAGCAGGTAATCTCTACAGTCCCTGGGGCAAGAAATGTCCTGAAGCAGATCTGCTTCTTGCCAAGAAACTCTCTGTGCCCCTGGCTGCTCTCCCTGCTCCCAGAGACTCACTCTCCACCTCTGCGTCTGTGCTGGCTGCCGCATCCACCTCTGTCTGTGCAGCTCCACCTCCACTCAGGAGCACAATGCTGGGGCAAAGGGTGGGAATGTGCCTGTGAGCCACAGGAGTGCATGGCCAGGCTTACGAATCTCATCAGATGATAACAAAAACACAGATTTATTCTCAGCTGTGCAAATAAAGAGCAAATGCAGCCTGACCCTAGACTCTGCTTTTACTTGTGCTGGAAATGGCCCATCTTTGAGGAAGGGCTGCGTTGAAGAGCAGGCAATGCGTTTCCACAACATTCCTCAGACTCTTCCACCAGTTTCACACTTTTTATCTGAAAAGTGAATAATGTCTGGGGGACATGGGACATCTCCTTGGAGATGCGGTAAGTACTTTTAGCCACATGATGCTCAATACCAAGAGGCAGAGGTATCTCTTGAAGCTCAGGGAGCAGTTCTGGCAGCATTAAGGGGCACAGCCTGCCCAGCAGCCCCACACCCCACCTACCTCCATGTGCCGCTCCAGCTCCTGCAGCAGTGTCACGTACTTTTCCAGCCTCAGGAAGGGTTTGCTGAGGCTTGTGGTCAGGATGAGAATGCCTGGGCTGGCTGCACCCTGGCTCTCCATGAACTTCTCCAGCTCATCACTATAAAAAGAGACAACAACAAAGAGGGCTCTCAGAGCTGAGGGCTATGTTTTGCTGCCTCCCGTGCTCTCCTAATGGCCAGGGCTCTGCTCTGAGCTGGGCCTCTTTAAAGGCAACACAGACTCCCCTCTAAGCACCTCCCACCCACCACCAACTCCATGGAGCAGACAGAGAGCTTCTAGCCAAGCAAGACCCTTTACCCCTGGAAAGAAGGAGAGGATGCTGTGTGGTCACAGGTGTTAGAATGCACAGCCCCTGGGGCACACTGGAGCCAGCAGCTGGTCCACCAGCACAGGAAGGTGGCACAGGGACAGGTATCTGGTGGATGGGGAGAGGGGGGCTGCATAGGCTGGTTCTGTGCTGAAGGAGGCCACAGTAATGCACTGGGAGTCTGCTGGAAGCTGTGATGCAGCTATTTGCATATTGCTCCATAGAACATGGCTTCTGTGTGTCAGCACATTTGCTAAAGCTGATTTTTTGGTCGATTCAGGACAAAGGGTCAGACTGAGGAATCACATGAATGAGTCATTTGCTGAAGCCAGGCTTGTTGATACATTGAATAAAAGTTGGGTTTCAGCAGGTAAGTAAATACATTTTGAGTTCCCATTGCAGAATGGAAGGCTTAAATACTATGGATGTGATCCTGGCATTTCCCATCGTTGCAGGGAGGACAGCTAACCTTCATTAGGGACGATGCAGTGGTAGCATCCTGGGTTGGCACACTTTTGTGCAGGACAACATACAAATTCAAGCGTTTCCTCATGTGGGTCACGTTGAAGAAAGATGTTACTAATGTGATCAACCACTGACCCTGAAAATCAACCATCTGGTTGAATAGAAGCTCAGTTAATAAACTGGGTAACTGGGTGGCTCTATGACCATCCTCATTCTACAGTGCTGTGCCCCTCCACCATGGTGCCACAGGGGAACCCCCTTCCATTTGTCAGTGCATGAGCACTTGAGCAGTGGGTCTGAAACAGCATCTGGGTCCTTCAGCAAGTAACAGTTACAGAACATGCTACTGCTAGAGCTAAGTCTGCCTATTTGACCCAAGCTGGGAGTCCTTATGTGCAAAAAGGACCTGTGAGATCAGCTCTGAACAGAAGGAGTGTGAGTTGTCTTCATGCTGAAGCTGAAAGGCCCTGCTGAAAAGCCCAAAGCCCCAGCAGCAGGAAATACCCTTGCACTATTGTCAAAACACAGGTCAACAGCCATGCCAGGCCAAGTATTAACAACAAAAGTCAACTTTTTGAAGTCTCCATCACTCACCTGTGCTGTGTGAGGACATTCACCGCTGAAGGATGGTTAGCACAGTAGGTCAGGTACAGGGAGCGGAACTGGGGCAGCAGGTTCATGAAACAGCCTCCCACACGCTGCTGGTTCTCGGGGAGCCTACAGACACCAATACACCAGCCATGCTAAGCCTCTTGATCTGCACCCTGCAGCTACAGCACGTTCAGGGTCCTGCCCAGGAACTGCTCAGGGACATTCCCAGGACACATCTTAACTGCAGCACTGAGCAAAATACCCACACCTGCCACCTGGGGAAGAGGAAGAGGGGGGTCCTCAGATGGATCTGGGCTCCTGTGGGGCAGACAATGAACATCACAACCCATTATCAGCCTCAGACAACCTGTGACTCAACGTGATATGTCTCACCAGCAGAGCTACAGCTGGGATGACGAGGATGAGGATGTGCTGGAACTAGGGGCACCACTAGTGCAGGGGTGGGTCCGACTTTCTGGGCTGTCCATGAATATGAAAACACAGAGAAAGAAGGAGAAGCCACAGCCTGAATATATTCCCAACATTCAATCTTTTGCCATCTCTTTTTAACCCTTAGCTAAGATGAAACATGTCTGTCAGCCTACCTGGAAGGAATTATCAGCTCTAATAATTTGCTCTTTGCTCCCTGGCAATTCCCATCTTCATGCTTGCCAGATCTCCCACTCTGCATGTGTCTGCATCTTTGGGCTAGGCACACTTTTGTGTCAGGTCTAGTGACACTCATTCAGCAAATGCCTTAACATCAGCAATGTCAGAGTTCCTTCTACTTTCTCTCCGTCAAAGCACTGCCTGCCACCTTTCCTCAGCTCTGTTATCTTCTTCTATATTTAACAAGTATAAGACAGCAACTAGGAGGAACATTAACAAACACGTCTTTCTATTCTTTTTAGCTACAGTTGAAAAGCTTAACAACCTTACTGCTATGACACAAACTTACTTTGCAACTTCTTCCAAGGCTTGGTTCAGTGTTTGCTGAAAAGCAGAGATTTCTTCCATGTTTCCCAGCAATGCCATGATGTCCCCAGCACTAAGCCTACAAGAGCCACATCACCAGTCACCATCAAAGAGAAGTTGCTCTCAAGAGCACCTCATTTTTATCTGTCAGCGGCCCTTCCAAAAAGACACAAAAATTTCTTCTTCCCCAGATACAGCATCAGACAGAACACAAAATTCATGATCTGTGAGCTACAGACCACAGTGTCCTGAAGAAGACATCTACTGCCAAGGATTATTTTAATTGGATTTTAATCACTTAATCTCACTAATCTTCTCAGATCTTTAGTTGTCTAATAGACACAGACAGAACAGATGGGATTTCAGCCAGAGGTGGGGAGGGAGGTGTGTGCACAGACACAGAGTTTTGTTTTCAGGGATTCATGCCATGCATTTCCCTATGGGAGGAGGATCCTAGCAGTATGGGGCTTCTTTGTACCTTGAGTGAGGCTGGATGTTTCCAAAGGCAACATGCCTGTCATCCTAAGAGTCACTCCCATACCACCCTCATTTGGGCCTACAAGGTTGAGAGCACAAAAAATTTTCCCAATGAAGATTTTGGGAAGAGAGAAGTGACTGAAATACAGAGGCCTTAGAATACCACTCTCCCATCTCTCCTGACTGGACAATGTCTAAACACATGCCCTCTGTCCATGACATCCCAAGGCTCCATGGTGCTCTCTCCACCTCAGATGCCCTTATATCTTACTTATCATAAGACTGGAGGGGTCTTAAGTAAGTTCCCAGAAGTGACTGTAGCTCCTTCGCATAATCTCGTTCTGTTTCCAGAATATTTTGCAACACCTAGGGTGAGAGACAGAGCACTGAAAATATCTTTTTACTAGCAAATTAGTCAAAAGAACATGATACCAGCTTCCAAGTCAAGAAAAGCATGGAAGTGTATTCTAAGTCCAGAAATTACATTTCTTAATGCAGAACCCAGAACATTCAGGAAAGTCCTGGTGGTCAGATACTGAGATTTTACTTTGTAAACTTGGGAAGGCCTGGAAAGCAGGTGTTAAAGGCTGCTTCTGCAGCAGATCAAGCCAGGGCACACCTCATTTGCCACTTCAGGGATGTAATGATCTGGGTTTGGTCCTGCTAATCCATCTCAGCAGCTGGTTTGTCTCTGGCCACACAGCAGGCAAACCCAGTGTCTGCACACTCCCAGTCAGCACTCCAGTTTCTGAGTGTGGATAAGCTCTGGAGATGGTGGAGGTGGCTTCCAGTTCCCTGGACTGCTTCTGCTTTGCTTTGCTTGAAATATGTTTAGACAGACTGATGAGCAGGATTCAGCTCCAGCACTAAGGGGCAGGGATGCTCACATGAGGCATCTTCACTCTCTTACACCACAGCCTGGATACAGGGGGAAGGTAACTGCCCCTGCTTTGCCAGACCTCCTCACTTTGGCAGCAATATGTTATGGAGGGGATGTTTCCCCATCCCTTCTGTAGCAGCAGTTCATGGGCTGGCAGGCTGTGAACCTGCTCCAAAGCCTAGCCCAGTTACAAAACCAGGCATGGGCTGTGGCAGCTGCCTGTTCTCCAAGGGCTGTAGCTGCTGGGACAGGCACCTTTGGGGTGTAACATCTCCAGGCAAACACAAGAAAGGGGCCAGAGCCCTGATTTGGCTTGCTTACACTATGACATTATCTCCCTGTCTTTATCAACAGGAAATACTGTGCCTTATCCCCCTGCATTGATTTGAAAACTGCCACATCTCCTTAATTTTCTCAGCTGTCTACTTCAAGTCTCTACTTTTGACATCTTGCAGCCACTTCCATTTGTGGTTTATTGTCTCAACAGCCTTGAATCAAGGGAATGGAAACAGCTGCATTTAAACACAGAGTCACATCCCCAATTGTTACAAATTGCTTCAATGATTTTTAAGGGAAGGAGCTACTTCAGAAGATTAATAATATAGTACTTATTAAAATGTATGATCAGCACTTTAAAACTTACCACAGGGTAATAATTCTTTGTCAGCTGAGTGTTTTCTAGCCCTTTTAATGCTTTGGGAGAGAGTGGTTTATCTGTACAAAAAAAAAAAAATTACAGTGCTCAACTCTCATTATCCCATCAGGACAAGACACAGCCACATTATGTCCAGCAAATGTAACTTCACCCCTGTGACCACAAAACTTCAATTGCAGGGTTTGTTTCCCCATTTCACAAAAACTAGGATAAAGCCAGTGGCATGCACAACACTGACAGTGGCCAAGCAAGTCACACCAGAATCTTCACGCAGCCAACCAACATCCAGGTTTGCTCTGAAATCCCTGGCAGCAGCCCAGTATCTGGAAATGTTTGGAACTACAGTGTTGCTTCACCTGGACCACTAAATTTGGTTTTAAAACTGAGTGTCTGTCAGAAATTACAGACACTGTGTTTTTTTTCCAGGTGATTCACAAAGCACTTGAAGCCAACGCCAATCAATATGCTGACCTCCAACTCTCACAGTCACTTGTGATGCCAAACCCTTCTCTGAATGAAGGTAGAATTAAATTAAAAGCTCCCAAAACCATGGAAATCAATTCTCAGTCTGCATTTGATAAACCCCTGTGGATACCTCCAGCACTCACACAC
This sequence comes from Anthoscopus minutus, assembly GCA_013399455.1. Classification (NCBI taxonomy): domain Eukaryota; kingdom Metazoa; phylum Chordata; class Aves; order Passeriformes; family Paridae; genus Anthoscopus; species Anthoscopus minutus. The sequence continues at coordinate 107,851 of VWYI01020350.1, forward strand.
ACATGGACAGATCCCTGCTCAAATTTTCCTTTCCTAGAGAAGCCCCTTCCCTTCCAGCAGCACGGGTTTCCCAGCACCACTATCCCTCCTCTGGAGTGGGACAGGCAGGCAGTGCAAGGCTGCCCCAGTCCTGGCCACACTGGACGTACTGAAACAGCTCCATGCCATGTGAGCAGCCAGGCTCTCCTGTCTCCCTGCAATCACTCACACAAGGCAATTACTTTCACACTGATAGCAGAAGAGAAACTTGAAACTGATAAATTTAGCCTCTTTATGTACTGTCTAATTACTACTCTTGTAGTGCTTCCTGTCACTTCCAGCTAAACACTCACAGGAATTTATTTCACAGAATAACAGAATATTTCCATCCAAAGGGCACAGCAGAGCTATGGACACTACTGAAAACAAATACCTCCATTCAGAGTGACAAGTCTTACACAGTGGAGTTGGGAAAAGCAGCTCCCTGCCAGCTGCAGCCCCAGCAGCGTTCCTGGGTTTACTGATGGTCCCTCATTCCTCACTTGCAATACAGACACATCTCCTGAGCACACAGACACCAGGGCAATGAACCCTGCTGCCATGTGAAATGGTGCCGAGAGAGGATCTGGAGGGAAAAGCTCTGCAGACAGAAAAATCTGATGGGCTCTCACATCAGGATGTATGGGAGATGAGCCCTTCACTTCAGTGAGTTACTGTCATGTCATGCAGCTCCCATCTGATTTTCCCTATAGGACTCAAGTTTGTTCTCCTTTGTTTAAAACATCTCTCTTCTCCCCTGTCCTGGGGTGACTGTATGATGCCTGTATCCCCAAATCATGTGTTCTGTTTATGTTATATATTAAGTTCTGCACCTTTAAGACTGGTTTTGAGAGTGAAGAGGAGAAAGAAGAAGCGCGCAGTTTGTTTTCAGAAACAGCCTTCACTCCCCCACCGCTCTCTCCGAACTGTGTTGTCTGCACCACGGACAGACAGCGGGACAGAGCTCTCCTTTGCTTTTAGTTAGTTTTTAGCTAGCTGGGGCAGGGAAGTTCCCTGGACTGTGGTTTTTTTCCCTTTTTCCTTGGATCTGTTCAAACCTGCTCTGGACTGGAACCCCAGAACACCCCAGGAGCTCACACCTGTGCCCCACCAGGGCCTGGGCCTCGGCCCTCTCCGGCGCCTGAGAGATTGATAAGAGACTGAGCGAGCCGAGCTGCACCCCACAGCAAGGACTTTCCTGGATTTGCCATCTCTTTGAACAGCGAGAGGTTTCATTGTTTAATATTATTCCATTTTTATGCTTGTGGATATTTTGCTTGTTAAATAAACAGCTTTTTCCACTCTCCTTCAAGGAAATTTTTTTCCCAAACCAGTTGGGGGAGGGGCAGTTTTTTCCTGGAGAGACCCCATTTGGAGGTTTCCTCTCAAATTTGTCCTAAACCAGGACATCCCCTCACTGAGTTAATTAGTGATTCCTGAGTTCTGCCAGACAAGCCTTCAATCCCTGCTGCAACTTCCTGCTCCATGATTCCTGTCCAACTCAGACATCATTTCCCAGAGGGAAACTGTGGAGATGAGATATCCTAACGATGATTTTTTCTCATCTAGAATTAAATAAAACCAGACCTAATTCTGAGAGCTTAATCATGAATTTTTTTCTTTCCTCCTTTGCTTTATTTTTGCAAGAGTAAAAGCAATGATGTCTAACAGGCTGCACATTTTGCAGCTACTTTGCAGACCCCTGCTGATATCTCAGTGTTTGAGGCCAGAGCAGATCCTGAGCCATAGAACCTGCACCAAGTACACAACTGGTCTCTGTCTATGGTAAGTCCTCAAGGCACATTAAGGAGTTAAGCTGCATTTTGCAAAAAAACAGTTCAATCTCACACAAAGGCCTGGGCAGGGATGAACTGCTTGAATGGATGTGTAATGCCACAGGGCAGTTGGCCAGGAGCTTCACATCATCACCACCTTACGTCTTGGTACAACCACATCGTAGAAAGTGTTAAGGAAACTCAAGACAAAGCTCAGTAAAGGCAGATGTCATCAGACAGATCATCCTCTCCCTCTTCCTTTCTCAATAGTGCAGCAGAAGCATCTGGGGGAAAATGTACTGTGTGAAATCACTATAGACCAAAACAGGGACCATGCCCTGTGGCCATGCAGTTTTTGTTGGATTCCACACCGTGATAGTGAGCATCCATTCCACTGATGCCTGAAAACCCAGGATCAAACACAAATACATTGCCTGACCAAGGTCTCTAACAAAAAGCTAGTTCTGTGCTCAAATAACACTTGCCGGGGAGGTGGCAGGGTCAGGACCCCAAAACCTCTTCAGCTGCATTAGAGGTTATCAGCTCTAGCCTTGAACAAAGCTGTTTGAGTGAATATTGCTCTTAGAGTGCAAAGGAAGAAAGAGATGGAGCTTCACATCCAACTTCTTTTGGAAGCTTAATTGCAGCCCTATCCTCCCAGAAATCTCTGATACAAAAGCTTGGGGGGTACTGGGAACCCATCTTTTATCACTATCAGGTCAGGGAGGGTCAAAGGGGGCAACCAATAACAAATATACAATTAACATGAACTTGAAAAGCATGCTAGACAGGTAGCTCCTAAAGGCTGTCTTTCCTCCAGGGGAGGATGGGAGAACCACTAGGTAAGCCACTGTTCCCCAAACTCAAACACTGGAATGACCTGAAAGCTCCCCAGGACAAAGGGGACCCACATCTGTCTCTCTCATCATCCTCTGACAATATCCCTGCTTCCATGCTGCTGCTGTTTGAGGGGAGCAAGAGAAAGACACAACGTGCTGGGAAGAGGGTGAAGCAGCTCTCAAGCAATTAATATGAAACATTGCACTATTCCCTTCTGTTCATTCTTCCATTAGCCCAGCTGCCTGAAGTACATAAATGGTCCTCAATAAACAGCAGACATTTCCCAAAGGCATAGGGTCCTCCCTGCATTATTCCACTGTCATTCAATCAGCCCTGGAAAGCAATTTGCTTACCGGTAGATTTGATTTCTCTGACATAGTTGCTTGGGAACCAGCCTGTTTTTCCATTCAAGGTGCCTTCCCACCAGCCACCTTCTTCAACTCGGGTGACATAAATAATGTCTCCTTTGTTAACAGAGAGTTCATCCTCATTGGTCTGCTTAAAATTGAATCTGGCCTTTACCACCAGCTGATGACTGCCATTCTCGGTCATCTCCTAAAGAAAGAAATGTGGAAAAACATCAGTAAATAGTAAAAAAAAGCAGAAACCACTAGGACAAGCCATTGTTCTTCTCTGTTGTGACAGCTGTTTTTTCAGTATTGCTCTGTATAACAACCAATAATATCTTGCTGTTGTGTAAACACTTCCTTCAGGGGACCATAAGGTCTCTCCCAAGCGTTAACTTAGTTTCCCAGTGCAATGGGTGGCAGATAAGAATCACTCTTCACATCACACAGAGAAACATTGTAGTTTGGAGAAGAAAACCCATGTAGTTTTGAGAGGGCAAACCCATGACAGAGATCAGGGGAGAACAACCTCTGGTGTTTACTCAGAGGTACCAATCACACTCCTCTGCCCCCAAGGCCATCAAACCCACGATTACATGTTAAATAAAGGGTACCACAGGCTTGGACTGCCTCCGTGACCCCCTTGCTGACTGAGAAGTTGTGCTCTTGGAGTCACTCTGGGGGTCTCCAGCCGCGTAGTTAAGAGAGGACAGATGAGAACATGGCCCTTTTGACAGCTGATCTGGGGAAACAAAACAACGTCTGAGTTTTACCTAGCTGTCCACCATCCCTCCACATCACAGCAAAGCAGAGTAAAGCCTGTAAAGAAACAGGAACAAGGCATAACAGTTCAAAGAGCATCTATCAGAGCAAGACAGCAAGTGCATGGCATCTGCAGTGTGGGTACTCCCAGTCAGCAGTGAAGGTGGTTTTCTGGGCTGGGATAACCCTTCCATCATGGAAGAAGTTGAATGTCACCCCAAGGCACTGCTAGGTTGTCCCAGCTCTGCAGCCACACATCCAATTGCAGTGTGTCTTTGAAATCCCCCTTAAAACTGTAGAAAAGTAGAATAGTACTCAGTACTGTGATTTCCCACTGGGAATGTTTCTGGGATCCAAGTAAGCACAGTTGAAGGTGAGTCAAAGTTTAGCTCTCCAGTGAGAGCTCTTAGGTCACTTCTGCAGCTGCAGTGTGGGCTGTCCCGCTGAGTGGGGAGGAATGCTGAACAGTCGGTCAACACAATCACTCCTCTATTTAGAGGAGTCCTTCTGGGTTCATTATCCAGCCGAAAAAGGCTAGGCACTATTTTGATTGCTGTTCATGGACCATTGCCATTAGCCATATGAGAGAGGGTTTCAAGCCATGCTGAGGAAGGACAGGAGTGTCATCCCCAGGAGATGAGCTGCCTATGGAAAGACTCAGATCATGCCAGCAGCTTCCTGGAGCTGCCTCCTTCACACACTCAGAGCTCCCCGTTTTGCAAACCCGTCTCTAGGCTTGTTTCTGTCCCCACCTGATGCTGGAGGAAGTGCTGCTGCGCTGACGCATCTATTTTCATAATTAGTGATTTGTTTCTATATTAATACTAAAAAAATTGCCAGAGGATAAAAAGTTTCCTCGTCCTAACTGTGCAGACTTAGTAGCCTTGTTGCTAAGAGCACTTCCAGCTCCTGCAGGATCTGGCAGCGCTCAGCCCCAGAATCCTGTTGGATGCTGCAGAAGTGTAAAAACAGGGGATTCAAACCACCCAGTAATTCCCAGTACTTCCCTGCTACTGCACTCCACATCACACTATCTCACACTGTAGGACACCACTCAGATCACCTCCTCCCCATGTCCCATGGTGTTCAAAAGGCACAACAGCAGATATTATAATTTCAGTAAATTGTGAAGGCCTTTTAAGATCGGTTGTGTAGCTTCTCTTCAGATTTAAGGACATTTCTGCATTCCAGAGCTGCAGTTTTCCACCTGTAGTGGGGACCTCACATGTCCATCGACCACAAAAACAGAACAGAGCAGTCTGCAGGAATTCCTGTGTTGGGTGTGCACGTCCCTGGACCACATTTGGAGTTCTGCCTTGAAAACACTGCAAGAGGAGAGGGTGATACAGCCATGAAATGTGTGCAAAAATCAGAAAAGACAAACTCCAAGGCTGCTTTTCCTCCATTCTCCTCCAGTCTGAATGTCAGCATGGAAAACTCATTCTGAAGGGGAAGTTTGGTAGGAGTTACAGGAACCCAGCTGGGCTTTTATTCTCAGAGGATTTTTGTTTCAATAGGAAAACACCTCATCCTTAGACTGGAACTGGAGCAACACAAACTGCGATCTCTTGGGGAAGTGACTTGCTTTGTCTCTCTCCTACCCCTTGCACAGTGGGGACCAGGTCCATGCCTATGACTTCCAGGTGCTGCTGCCTTACAAAGCCCAGCCATGCTATATTCACACACCAGTTTAGCCAGTCCATGCTCCAGCAATGGGCAACAGCCATGGTAAACCTTGTGTGCTGTCAGTGAGTCAGTTTTCTCTCTTGCCCGGCTCATTACATAACTGCCTGACAACTGCACAGTGAATTCCCAGCTTCCTGGGCTGTACCAACTGCAAAACCCCTCCCCATGTAAAACCCACTTTGCCAACAGAGTGGGTTTTCTCTCTGAAGCATCCTGATATTTGAGTAGGAGTGGTTTTGGCTCTTCTTGGTGACTCACAGGCCAGGGGCATGGCTGGCTGCCAGTGTGAGATAGTCTTCCCCTGATTCCTTCTGAAAGGGAGAGTGTAAATCCTGAGTCCAGACTTCTCTTATTCAGGTCATCAGCCACATTCACAGGGAAATGACTCCATTACTGTAGATTTTATGACTCTCCCTGCCCCTCGCAACCTTCCAAAGCTTTTATAAAAATCTGCAGCAACCTAGAAACAAATGTAAAACTGTCTTTGACAGTTTGGCAGGGAAGTGTATCATTTATATTGCATTATGACAGTGTCCTATTTTATGCCTGGTCCAGCATGGAGCACTGCTGCCATATGTTGCTTAAACTATGGTTAAAACAGCTGGGCTTTCTGCTTGCATTCCTACACTATTTTTGGCAGATAAGCCTTGTCTGATCCAGCACAGCTGGTTTTCCTCCCCTGCCCTCTCTTGCAGACAAAAGCATCAAGCTCTGTATTGCTGTTTTGATGGACAGCTGATGAACTACAAGTTTATCCACTACAAATGATGCCTCCCGTTATTTGCATAAAAAGATTCATGAAGACAAAAGGATTTGGACTTCAAATGGATGTTCAGAAATACACTCCCATAGCATTTTCTTAGCTGACACATACTTCCCTCTGCTTCTAGCCAGGGTGTTGGGATGCAGCAGTGCTGCAGGTATTGGGATGTGCAGGCATATCAGAGCCTTGGTGCCAGCATCAACTGCTATAGCTGGTACCAGGCTTATCCTGATGCTCCATTCAGCCTGTGGCCTCTTGCAAAGCAGAAAAACCAGACCATCTGCAGGAGCAGTTTGTAGGACATAGGCTCCTGCTCCTCAGGAATTTGGCCAACCCACCAAAAAGTAAATGTTTGAGACATGTATTTATTCTACCCTGTACTTTTCTCAAGGGTGCTCTGTGCCTGAGCAGCTAATTATATCGCAGCCATTGCACTTTTTAACATTTAAACACAAAAAGCATATGTTCAAACAGATGTTTGCCACGAAACCAAGAGGATCCCAGCTTCGCTATAGCCCCATCAGTAACATATAACAGGAACTATTCCCCAGCAAATCCCTGTCCCAGGCTGAGCTGGCACATGGGTGGCTAGAAGAACAGAGCTGGGGCTGTAAATAAGGGGTGTGATGTGCAAGTGGCATTGCAGCCTTGCCACCCTCTCAGCACATACCCCATCACATCCCTCCAGCCCAGCAACAGGCAAGGACAGAGGCAGGAGAGTTTCTCTCTCTTTTTGCTTTCAGAATAATGAAGCAAATATCCATCACAACAGCAGCATTTGCAGAGGTTGCTGCTGGTTGAGTTAACCTATATTTTATATCCTCCATCACACTGAACTGCAAGAGCTTCTACACAGGGTCACCTGGTACTGTTGGCAAATGAGTGGTGAGAGGCTGAGAGGAGGTGCTGAGGCTGGCTGAGTCTGAATTCCCATTCCCAAACTTCTATGGAGTAAGCTGTGAGCAGAACTGAGTCCTGGCTGCAGAACAGCAGCCTCAGAACCTGAATTTCTTCAGAGCAGCATTATACACACAGACACACACACATATGCGTGTACAAATCATGGGGAGGGGTTTAAAAATATGTACTATTATTATACATATTATTAGTAGACACATTATTATATATGCAGATATACAATATATGCATGATCATTTATACACCAGTTTATATAATGTATAGGCAAAATGCAGTAAATCAAAAGGAAAGCTCTTCCATGAGAGGAAAGTAATGAGTTTTTGTTCTGAAGTTTTCTCCTTTAAACTATCTCAAATGTAACCTGCAACAGGGAAATGGATCTCTTCTCCTGGTGCTGGACTTCAGGTGTGCAGGAGTCTGTCCTAATACATCTGTATGACAAGAGGCTGTGAGCTGTTCCCAGCACCAGGCAGATCTGCTCCTCATCACCTCAGAAAAGGGATCCTGGTCCCTTACCCCTCCCCAGAGCACCACTGTTCCATCATCTCCTATGCTGAATTTCTCCTTTCACAGACTAGGCTACTGATTCTAAAGCAATCTTTAGGGAACAGCTACATATCTGGGAAGGAATCAGGATGAGCTGATTTGTTTTGCTTCAGCAGCCTACTTCTGCTCCCAGGGATACAGGACAAGCCATCAGCTTGATTCCCAGTCCAGAAGTCTACTCCATGGAACCAGGGAGAGGAGAGAGAGAATAACATCAATGCAATTGACTGAGCAACTAGCAACAGTGTTTGTTTTGACATTCAGGAAGGGTATTATGCAGATGGAGTTGTTTTTCTCTTCAGCTTTAAAACACACTTTTTAAAATCTGATATCTGCATTTTGGGAGGTGCATGTTCGTTTACATTGAGGATCCCTTATGCTGACCTACTTTGAAGTCCCTTAATACTTAATGCTCAAAACTGAGCAGAAGTCCCTCAGTGTAAAGTGATAACTGAGCTCTTCAGAGTTCACACAGGAGCTCTGAAACATCACATTTTAACCCAGACTTGATAGAAGCCTGAAATGTGAATCCCATGATGAGCCATCAGTTCTGGTACAATCTGACAAATTTCCAGAAATCACCATAAAGTAGGAATTAACAAAAACTAAAAACTGGGCCTGCATACACATGAGAAATGGTTTGAAAGGATAACAGAAGAACCCCTTTTTTCTTACCTTCAGTAGCTTTATTTACAGCTGTTAATGTGCTCAGGACCTTGGAGAACTGATCTCCAGTGTACAAATCATGTGGATCAAACACCTGCGAAAGATGAACTCGGTCAATAGAGCCCAAAACATCTCAAACTGGCTGTTGGAGCCGCCCGCGGTGCTGGAGGGTGATCGGGAGGATTAGGCAGCCCCTATGTCTCTACAAGGAAAGGGTGTTCATTCAGTCCCATTTCCTTTACAGCCACAGAATTCCTGGAGCACCACTGGCAGGCTGCGTGGGAAGGGCAGGGGAATCCAGGAGTGTTTGGAGTGTAGTGCTGGGAACAGGGAAGGAATCAGTGCTGTCTGCAGAGCATTTTCAGATTACTCTGAAAATAACTGAGAAGGTTATTGCTTGCCTTGAGGGAAGGAAAGATTTTATTGCTACTTTTGTTATCAAAAGCTGAAGAGACTGAGGCTGTACGTACAGATCTATGTATAAACACATATTTTCCACAGCAGAATTAATACACATGAAATCTTCTGCTATTGCAACATATAGTATATTTATACTTTTTTTCAAGAAGACAAACCCAGTTATCTTAATGTACAAAAATTTCACCCTAAAGAATTTGGTGTTGCTAATACTCAATGGCAAAACAGAAATAGATGGATAGCAAGGGTTTATTTTTCATGACTGATAACCTGAACCTTGTACACTTCAGAAATCACCAACAGGGCAATGAGGGGCAGTTTGAGTTTCTAAAACACTTCAACCCCTCCTAACACCTGAAAAATGCTCCCAACTTCATACAGATTGTAGAAATCCTACCATTAATGAAGCAGATAAGAGATACAAAAAGTCCCTCTTGCTGGTACCACCATGGCAGCATCTGCTAATCCCCAAATACATGTTGTCTTGCAGATGGAGACCACAGATACACAAATCCAATCAACAGGAAAGATGATTTCAAAGCTCTCCTGGCAGACACCATCTAATTACAAACACTTCCAACATGCTAAAGAGTGTATCCTGCTAAATAAAGACACAAGTCTGAATTACCTTCAGGCTAGTACTGTCCTTTCAAACAGCCCTTTCTTGCTTTCCACACACTGCTCCTTGAGTATGCTTGGCATATTTCTAATAGGAAAGAGACTGGCCTCTCTCACAGCCCTGGATGCTTGTGGCATCGCCTGCACTTAACAGCCACACAAGAGCAGCACCAAAGTCCAACACAGAAAGTACAAAGGCTGCTCTTTGTTGAGAATATGTTTTCAGATTGCCTCAGCTACTCAATACTGAGAGACATGCTTTACCCTACCATGCTTAGCATGGAGATAATTTGCTTTCATTACAAATATTAAAACCTGTAGCTCCACAGCTCCAATTGCATCTACTGTTCTGCACATTCCAGGGACATACCCACCTACCTTGGGCTGTTTCTGAGCTGATCTATCACCTGTACTCCCTTGCGTTTTCTCCTTTGGACCATGCGAGTTGCATCTCCTCTGCCAGCTGGAGCATGGAACCAGTTTTCCTGCCCTGCAGTTAGTAGAGGCAGCGCTATCCAAGCATAGCCTTCAGCCCTAAGTAGTGGCATTCCCATCTCTGTGGAAAGTGACACAGTAACAGAGAGCCGGGGCAGGCGCTGACCCTGCTGGCAGCTGCTGGAGCATCGGATGTTACAGTTGCACAAGAGGAAAGTAAACTGCCAGGCCGAGTTGTTTGCATGCATCTCTCTGATGTGTAATTTTCTCAGCCATACCCTTTTTCTTCCACTTCAGGAATTCCAGAAAAATAAAGTTCTGCCTTGAATTATTGCCTTTTTTTTCCTAAGGAGCAAAGACCTAAAATAAATCCCAAATCTTTCAATGCAGAGAATAATGCTGTATGCTCAGAGTCATCAGGCTGACAAAGTCCAGCTGAAAATGGGGGAAAGAAAGATATGCAAAAAATTCTAGCACAAAAGTAAGTAATAAAATTTAGAACTTCTTCACGGGGAAATTGTCGGGAAGAGCTACTGCGGTGGCTATGTGGAAAACTCTTCTAGGTCAGCTACTGTAATGTAAATATACTCTGCAGCTTGATCCAGAATAAATTCTTCATACAGAAAAGTCCTCATTTATGAGCTAAAAATTACTTTTCCCAGCACAATCCGTCGATAATTCAATTCATAACTAAGACAAGCTGCAGCCAGAATACAAATAGAGGCAGAAAAAGCTTTTTCACTTCTAACACATGAAAGATCAAGTGGATGTAACTAAAACTGCGTTTAAATCTACACCTGTCATTTGAGATCTCCATTAAAATGCTATTCTGACTTGCCGAATCACAGACTGCAGCTCCCCTCGGTAAAGCGCTCCGGCTGTTTCGTCAAGCATCGCACCGGGCAAGAGAAGTTCTGCACTGCCGCACCGTCAGCCTCCGCCACAGGCAGCGAGGGGATGAGCAGGAGCCGGTGCTTCGCGAGCAGAAGAGCACCCGGCTATTCGGGAGGGACGAGGAGACCCAAACCCGGGTGCGGCTAGCAAGTTATCAGCACCCAAAATCCCAGTCCCGCGGCGGGAAGTGCAGAAAAGTTAGGGAAAGCCGTGTTGTGTTTCGAGTCCGAGCTGTCCCCAGTTGGACAGCCCCCGGCTGTCCCTAGTTGGACAGTCCCCAGCTGGACAGTCCCCAGCTGGCTGCCAAGCCCGAAGCGCGGCGCGGCCGCGACACCTCCGAACCCGAGTACGGGGGCTGGAGCCACCCGTACCCCAGCGATGCGGCGCTTCGGGCGCTCGCTGAGCCGGCTGCTCCCACTGGACCTGCCTCTGCTTCCAGCAGGCGCGGTGGTGCGGCCGCAGCTCCGCCGGTATCGGCGAGACAGAGCCGGGCGGGCGGCGGAAGCGCCGTTATCCCCGCGGAGCGCCCGCAGCACAAACCAGCGCGCCGGCTCCGGGCGCTCCGCTCGGGTGCTGTGCTGCCGTCACCCCCTTCAGCGGGGACAGCCGCGGGAGCTGCCCGGAGACACCCCTGCTGAGCGGCTGGGACAGCCGTGGGGACCCCGGGGGATGAGGCGGTCGGTACTCACGGCAGCGGGCGGGCGGGC
>VWYI01020350.1:119288-159243 GCA_013399455.1 Anthoscopus minutus
GGGGCATGGCGGCAGCGCGGGCAGTGCTGCGGAGTGGCCGCTGTGGCTCTGACCCGGAGCCGGATCGCGGCGCGGGGAAGGGAAGAGAAGGAAAAGGAAGGGGAAATGACAGGCGGCGGCACCGCCCCGCTCCGCCCCGGGACGCGGTGCTGCCGTGCGACCGCAGCTCCCTCCGCCGGCCGCGGGCGGGAGGCACCGGGAGGCACCCGGCAAGCGGAGAGCAGAGATGGAAAAGGGAAGAAGGGAAAGGCAGGTGGTGGGGGAGGACGGAGGGGGAAAAGAAAGGGAAAGGGGACAGGGTAAAAGTGAATTAGGAGAGATGAGAGGGGCAGGAAAGGGGAAAGGATGGGACAAGGAAGGAATACCCACACTACTGGAGCAGCAATTGCAGCAGGTTTACACCACTGTGAAGGGAAACACTGCAGAAGGGCCCACAACGTGTCCACTGCTGCCTGTGCCCATCTGTTCGGGGAACATTCTCCAGCGGGGAACAGGAAAATCCACAGATACTTCAGCACACCAGCAGGCTGCAGTGTGGACAGGGAAGGCAGCACTGCACTGATTCCCAGGGTGAAGCCCAGCAGTGGGTCCCAAACCCATGCAGGGACACCCCACAGACCTGGAGCCAGGGGTCTCTAGACACTGGGTCACTCGAAGTTCAGACAGACTCATTCTCCAGTGCTTGTGCTGGTTGGTGCTGGGTAGGAGCTCTCGCTTCTGACGTTCAGCTAGGAGAGGTAATGTCACTTTGGAGAAAAGCCAAAGCAGAGCAGGTTTTGAGAGTGCATGGACAGGGAGCTAAGAGGGTGATGGTTTTTCACCTTCTTTCCCACGTCTTCAGTTCAGGTATCTTGTTGGAGGTTGCAGGCACCTTCAACAGCACAAATAATCTCTGTGCTGCCCATGATGGTAATGACCTTCTGCATATTCTATGACTATTCTGGACAGCCAGGTTTAATCCAGCTATTGATTTGTCTTGTGCAGACTGTTCTTAGTTCACAAAATTCAGACCTTGCCAGAAGTTTTGTAGTTATATTAACAATAAAATGCTGCTGCTGAATGAAGAACTTGTGCTTCTTCAGCAGCAAATGATGCTTAGCTATTCCTTTGCTGTTCTTATATGCTGCACACTGGTGTCAGGAGCAAAAGCAAAGTTCCTGTTAGTGTCCTCAAAAACAAACTAGGCCAGGAGCTTTCTATGAGTTTTCTCTTTTGTCATGATCTCTTCCCTGTCTCTTCTACACTAGACTTCACCTGGCCATGAGGACAGAACCCTTTGTTTGCCACTTTCCATCTCAATGCATCTGCATCCAGCTGACATTTCCTTAGCAGTGTCACTCACTGGACCAGCTTTTGGGCCAGATAAAATCTCACATGTTGAAGCCAGAGTGTAAATCAATTACATTCAGGATTTCTACACTGTTCCTCACTCCAAACCACAAAAGAATCCTCTAAGGACACTTAAGCTCCAATGAAGTGCCCATGTCTTTTGCCTAGTCCTTTGTCTCAGCAGTGCTAGGTTAACAGATGTTCTTATAACTTGCATCAAATTCTAACACTGAAAAGCTGTTGGAAAATTTTGGACACAGTCTCACCTCATTAAAACACTTGCCTGGTTAGAAGGATGGGGTGATTCCTCTGCTTGCCATCTCTTTTAGGATCAACACACATGAAATTGCAAAAGATTACAGGCTTCAGTCCTGGGCTGAAGCCAAGGAACAGTTTTGTTATTTATGCTCTGCCATGAGGTGGATTCTCACATCTCCAGCCTATAGAATAGCTTCAAATTAATGGAGCCAGCTTATAGCAGGAAGGTCACAGAGTGTCCTTCTACCCCATGTCCAAATGTTTCACTGCTCCTGTAAAACAAGAGAAGTTGCTGTTTGCCTCACTGTCTTCCACTTCCTGAGTAACAAGGACAACAAAGGGTAGGAGGGAAGTGTGAATGTGTAACTCTGAAAGAGTAACCTCTATGCTTTCTCTCCTACTGGAAAGGATTGGCAAGCAGTGTCTGTTCAGTGGAAGGTGGGACTTGGGTTTCCACCAAAAGCTGCTAGAAACCCTACCTTCCACACTGCCCACCTTTCCTGCATGGTGGCAATGCCCAGTGAAGTGGTGTATTCCATGGCAGCTGCACAAGCTGGAAGGCAGAGTACAGTGAAGCCATGGGATGCCAGGATGGCATGCTAATGTCATGTTTGAGATTCCCCAGGATGAAGCCCTTTTGTACAAGTCAGCATCCAGAAAATAAGTCATCAACTCTCATTTTCCTTAGAATATCCTCTTTTGCTCACACCTGCAACATGAACAGAATATTTGACCTTAACAGACCCTTGTCAGTCTCAAGACAGAAGTGGCTCAAGTTCAGCCCTGGGGTTTTTTTTCTTCATATTTAAGGAGCAAGAGTTCACCATGCCATTTGGAGACGGGCAGAATTTTAGAGAATCATCAGGGTTTGATTTTCATATCCATAGTTTGGTTAAGCAGTATGATGGCTGTCACAGAATTCAAATTAATTAAGCCCAGACCTTTCTTGATGTTACCCTTTCCTCACGCTATGTTGCTGAGGCAGAATAGAACCCTATTCTTTGCTCCTGTTCCTTTTACCTAATACATTATCACTGCAATTTAAATGCTGATAGATTTTGGAAGCAGAAGGTTCTCTCTGCCTGTTCTGATGATCCAGACATGCTTCCAGAGCAAATGCAATGCAGTAAACCCTATCCTAAAGGGCAATAGGCCTTTCCAAGGCAAACTAGGAATCAGGCACAAAGGAGGATCACCCGTAAGAATGCCGCTCTTGGAGTCTCCTTGTCAAGATGTTCCAAACAGCTTTTAGAAGGAACAGATGGCAGAGGCTTTGCCTGAGAGGACTCAGAAAAGCTGGCAACACTGGAGAAGAGTCAGAAGTAAGTATAAGCACACTGCCTGTGCCATGTCTTGCCCACCATCTCAGCTGTCCTGTCTTAAGCCTTCTTCTGTATGAGGCTACAGAGAGGAGCTAGGAAGAAGCTGAATTCATGTCTTCACTTGGTGATCTAATATGACAATATTTTGGAAAAAAAAAAAGAATTTTTTTTCATTTCACTGTAGAATTTAAACTTGAGCTAGAAAGGTTTGAGTTTTTATCCAGCTTTTGAGGTCTCCTCTCACAGCAAATGGAAGGCACATATGAGCATGAGACACATTACTGAAGGCTCAGAATATTTCAAAGATAAGGTGGGTTATAAATCAGAAACAAAAAGAAGTCAGAAACTTTGAATTTATTAAAGCCAAGGAAGAAAAGGCACATGGAGGATCAGAGGAACACCTAGAGATGGATACACCACGTTGCCTCTTGTGAGTATATGAAAACTGTGGAGTGTGACTAAAATACTGCAGAACAAGCTCTCAAAGCTATGAGACGGCACAGCACAAGAAGTGAGGACTGTTCCCCTGCTCTACACCTTTTAGTTGTTTAAGATTGCTATTTTAAAAAATACTTTCCACTACAAACATTTTATTATTAGCTTGCAAATAGAAAAATAAACTTTCAGAAGAATGGAGGAAATCACATGGTCAGTACCAGAAGACTGGCAACAACTGATTTCTGATGTGATACGCCCTCAGGGATTATAAATCTCTCTATATATACACGCTCTTAAAACTGTGCTGCTGCAGTAGGCTCCAAGAAATGCATCACTGGGTAACAAAAGACAGAGAGACAGTTCTGGAATGAGCACATTTTCATGCTGCTTAGTTAAAAAGCTCTGAAGAAAGGTTCTTTTTTTTGTTTAGACCTTCAACGGAAAAAATGCAGGAACAGAGTTATTGTGGGTTGGCCTTTTCTCACTGTGGTACATGAATATTCTGTACAATGCCCAAGGATGCTGTCCCTGCTTCTGGCAGACTTTGTCTTCAAATTATTTCTTCCCACAATCTTGAGCATATTTCAAACAGGATTGTAATGACACTTAGTTACAGGTTTCTTTTTTTAGTGTAGAAATTTAAGTGTTACACCAAAGTCTTTAGATAGTAAAAAATTTGATGGCAAAATTAATTGAACTCTGAAGTGATTCATTTAGACTGATCTTGCAAATACAAGCAATGACTAAATATAAGGATCTACTCAGAATCAGGGACAGCCACAAAAAAGGTATCTTTTGACTTTGTCAGGATAATTTTTTTTTTTGTGTAAGGAACAATTTAATACGTGTTTGGCAGAATCTTACCCAACAGTTGCAGGGGATGAAAAAGTGCAATATTAATACTTCCCATTAAAGCAAGGCTAAAATCCTTCTAAAAATGGAAAAATAATTATGGACAGGCCCAGGTTGAAGTCTGTTTACACAGACCTCCTATTATTGCTGCATGCTTTGTCTCAAAAGATGAGAATCTGTTAAGATCACAATGAATACACTGTTTCCAATTCCCCAGGCTGAATATGAAATCATCCATGCCCTCATTTAGTAGTAATACAAAAGATGAGGAAATGATACCAACTTTTCCCCTCTGATATCTGGCTTCCTTTCAGAAAGCTGATCAAACTGGCATGTTAAAAGAAAGGATTTAAGTCAACTTACCTCCACTTTCAGAAGTGCACAGCCTTTCAAGAACTCTTGAATATTACTGATGCAATCAGCTTCATTTTTAGGCTCCAGGCAATACTAAAGAAAGAAAATCCACTGATCTCATTGCACTGCCTGTGCTGAGGCGGCCTGCATGCATATTGACATGTGCCTTTTATACTGAATTAGGGAAGCTTCTTCAGGGGGCGGGTGGGGGTGGCAGGCAAGCTGTTGAAGCAGGAAGAAAGGCACTGGAGGAAGTGATGCACACATAGAAATGGTCGGCATCTTGTTTTGAATGCCACCATATGACAGTGCCCTAAGTGACAGTGGGAAATTGGATAACCTTTAACAATATGCTGCCCTTGCCCCAAACCACATGTAAGATAAGGAGCTACCAAAACTGATGTCTGTATAATGAAACACTCCTTTTTTATCGGACAACATGCTGTTGTTGTTGCTGTTTTTTTTTTTAAAGCTTCTCTTCTGTGTTGCCAGTTCCTATCTCTCATTGGACTCCTTCCCTTTTTTCCTCCTTCAGATTCTTATCACACTTCTGGACTGTGAATACACGCCTTGTCAAACTGTAACAGGAGGTATTCACATGGCCTCAGTGCCAATGGATTTGCTGGCCTTGGGACATACCAAAAGGCACAGATGCAAGGGTTATTTGCTTATTCCTGCTCCAATCTGCTTCTCCAAGGTGTTTCCTGACCAACAAAGCATTTTGCAGTAAGAGTTCTGAAAAGAGTGAATATATTTACAGTTATAATTAATTGTATTTATGTAAATACTGATACACTGCATAGCCTTCTATTCAAAATCAAGATATTTTGATCTCTGGTAGGCCAAGCATTTCCTGCCGCTGACCAAACATGCGTAAGTGAGCCAACTGCAACCTTGCAGGGTTTTTTTTCTGAATGTAGAAACAAAATCAAACTAAAGCTACAATCACACTTGGCTTTCAATTAGAAACTTAAATGTAAAACATCTCTCTCTGAAGCTCCTTGCTCCTCTCACTTACCAGAGTAACTAGACCTCAGAATGCCCAGGGCAGAGTTTCACTAAGCAGGGCTGTCTCAGGGTTGCGAAATAAATCAGAAAGCATTACCTTTTCTGCAGATCCCGGAAGAAGCAGATTAATGAGTCTGCAAAGCACAGTTCCATCTTTCAGAGAAGTTTTCAGGAACCCCTCTGGATCATCTACTACTTTCTTAGGGGAATTTAAGACTCCTAGTGAAATAAGCCATGTTACAATCTGTTCTTCTGGATTCATGGCGGAGAGTTCTGCTGCCAGCACTGTTCTCCTGTACAACAGCGTACTGGAACCCACATCCGTGATTACATCTTCCTGCTGCAGCTCAAGTGTGAAACTATTTTTTTTTTGCTTGGTACAGAAACAAAATCATAGGAACTAAAAGAAGTTACTCTAAGGTAAAATACTGTAGTTAAAATAAAATAGTTTCCAGCGTTTAGCATGAGACAGAGAAAGCAGATTGTTAACTACATCTTTGCAAAATTACTGAAAACTCAAGTATTTTATATGAATAGTTATTACACCAAAAATATCTCACTTAGGGACTTCCTCCTTGTGGTAGCTGGCACTCTATCACCGAGTAAACTTGGTCTGAACTTAAGGTTATTGCCCAAAGAAATAACTTCCTAAGTACTGTAAATTAACAATGTATTTACTGTGTTAAAACAGAATTCACAATGGTTATGCTTTACAGGAACATCACACTAAATAGAGACTTTCAACTTTATGTGGAAAACCGAGTTATTAAAATTGCCTTTTACAGTAGTTTTCTATTTTCTGTCATCTGATTCTTGAAAACAAATTTATGCATGAATAATGCTCTCTTTAACCGCTGTGTAAAAGTCCACATATAATCCATAATGGTTATTTAGAAGATGATAATCTCTCGAAACAATTATCTGGTTAACTCCAAAAAGGTCAGGGATGTAAGTCATCCCAAGCTGTAAACAGAATTCCCAACTATTTTATTTCTTTTATTAAGATGTCCCTTTCCACCACCACTTTAGGATCCAGTGAAGGTAGTTTTCCACCCCGCCCAGAGCAATATTAACCATCACGACTTACTACAGCAAGTCAAGAAAGTCCAGCCATCTCTATAACTCTTCTTTCATCAGAACAGATGGAAAACGAAGCAATTCTTGATGATGAAGCTGGAACATCATGGCTGGAAGCAATCCAACAGGAACAAAGTATCCTAGAGACCTGAACCTCTAGGTTACCAAGTTCTAAGCCAATTCCTACCCTCACTTAAAGCAGCTGTTTTCAAGAACCCAGGGTTACCAAACTACTTGATTTAAAGGGTGAAGGAAAACAGGGCAGCAGAGGGATAAACTGTACACAGTAAATGTGCACGGGTTTGCCTCCACCTTGCAGGTCTTAAAACTGGTACTCGGACCTACCAACAGCCCAATTTTAACCACCACCAGTAACTAACTGTCCTTTTAGGGATGGACACTATTTTGACCTTTTTCAGGACTTCAGGATGACTTCCAGGTCTCTGTAGTGCTAGGCTGCTATCAATAAAGTGGTCAACAGCTCAATCACAGCTCACTGATCTTCAAGGCACATTTACAAATATGTACAAAATATTTCAAAATTATGACTGACAGGTCAGTTGTTTTGGTGGTTTTTTTCCAGTTGTCATGAGCACTACTGCTTTGCAGAAGGAAATACACAGAGCATCCACTTTCACTGCTCTTTTTTCAAATCTGTCCCCTTTACCAATGGGGACACACATTTGGATACAAAGACACCTCAGTCACCCCATGAGAACACAGCAGTTCCTGATGTAAAGAGAAATACTTCCAACACTGGGGTAATTGCACACCTGCGACATTGAAGTCAGTGTTACAAACCTGAACACCAAAGTATTATCACCCACTCCCTCTCCTAAAGGAAACCTTTGGTATAGATAGGCAGGTTTAGTTTTATGATTATTTCACATGCAGCTGCTACAGCCAAGCAGATATTAATGTCTACAAGTACAATTAAATTAAAATACTTCCCACATCTTGAACACTTACCAACTGCTTGAAAGACCTGCAGATATACTTAGAAAGTCCAAAAATTTACAGAGTTTTTGATTAGCCACTTCAATCCCAACCTCACATCCACTAGTCCTCCCTAAACACATTCCAGCTTGTTTACCCATTCCACTCCCACACAAAAATTAATTCAGTGGCAAACCCAGGGTATGACGGTAGAGCCACTGAAGAAGGAACAGTACCTGGTGTGGTCTTTGGAAAGGCTTCATCTTGGCTATTTCCTGAATTCCTGAAATCAAGTGAATTGTTGATTTTGTCTTACAGATTCAACTTAGTTACAAATACTTATTTACAGCCTGATTTATACCAGTGATGACTAAACAGCACAGTGTTACTTTAAAAGGGGGAGACTTTCCTGTACCCACCTACCAAGTGACTAGAATCATACACATCAGAGCAGCACAGCAACAGGAGAGAGGTAAAAACAGCAGTCACATATTCAGAAAACATTTCTGAGTGGTTCTTATTGAAGTCACACATGCTTAAGTAATTCACTCTCTTTTTTCCAGCAGAGGGAAAATACTCAACCACAAAGCACAGCACTGGAGTATTTGTCTGCTGCAGAATCTACCAATACATTTCAACCAGTAGCTTTCAATGACAAAGCTGACTGTGCATGAGCTAATACTGTAGATCAGGGTACATTCTCATTAACTAGGATTTTAGGCAGGCAGTGATCTTACAGTAGCTGCCCTTCTGGCATTACACTTTAGTAGGATGATCCAATTCCAATTGAACAACAGCACTCAAGACTGTAAGCTAATGCTGAAAAAGGATTCTGATAGTACAGTATGTTACTCCTTCAAGAGATACTGAGATCACTTTGTAACAATAATCTTCCAGGATGTAACACTAGTAATCTTTACCACCATCCAAGCGTCCCTGAGTAAAATATGTTTTTAATTTAGACAAAAAAAAACCCCAAACCCCTAATACTTGTTAACAGTAACTTTATTTGCCCTGGGAAATACTGCAATTCTACCCATCTGCTACACAGATTTACTCCTAGAATCTGCAGCCAGTAACTGAAGTTTAAAGTGATATCCTTATCCTAAATGTAAAGTTTTAAATCCGTATACAAGGTATGCATGCTTTTTCTTCTTTAGCTACTCACTATGAACTGAGGGTTTTTTAAATGAGATTGGTTTATGTCTTTCACAAAAGTCAGTATAAATTTTATTATCCGTGATTATTTATGACTTTTCTACATGAAATACCAGTGCCTAAGGATACCTCTCACATACACTGGCCCATCAACACGTATGTAAGAGAAAAATGCATCAAAATCAAGACAAAGTTTTGAAGGAAGCACCTACTTCCAAGAGATGTCCACTGGAATACTAATTATTCAGGGCATTCATCACTAATATTGCATTGTCTCAGTACACCAACGTTCATCCCCCTCCCAGGGGACAAAACTGTGAATGTAATATAGAAGAACTTTTTGCGGTTTGTTGGTGATGTCCTCTGTATTCAGGAGGACCAAGACTCACGTCTGTGTAACTTGCTCTTTTTATCAGCATAAATGGCAAGCACACATGAAAAGGGCACCCCAAGTTATTTCGCTGCTGGTAAGAGGTGTGTGCAAGGAGCAATGAGCCAGCTCACTCTGGACCGCTGGAAGGTGTCAGCTACGCCAGGCAGTGGTTGGCTTCCACCAGGAAATTTATGTATGTCCAAGAGATCAGTAGTGCTACTTTCAAAGCAACTCCTGAATGCTTACACAATCCTCTAGAAAATGGTGGGCAATACTACACTCAAAAGCCAGGCAGTATCAGTTGTGATCTGTTATCCTTCGATTTTCCAATGCATATCCACTGCTGCACTGCCACTTTCTAGTCACTGTAACTGGAAAAAGGAAGTTCAAGTTAGTACCCTCTCAGAAGTGAAGAGACAAAAAAGCTAAATTATCTTTGAATTAGTTTTATATACACAATTAATACATTTGAATTGTACTTGATCTGTTCCAACAGTATGAAAGCATATTAATAACTAACTACAATAATCAAAATGCCCCGAGGACAACTTGTATTAATGCACACTCCTTGTATAACACTGTCTCAAGGAAAGGTACTAATAAGTACTGCATTCCTGTGTGTATTCCCCCTTCAAATTCTATCCACCAGAAAATCCCACCAGCTCTTGATAATCTCAGCATGCTAATCAGGAGTTCTGTAATACACTGGTATACATATTGGTACTAATCTGTAAGTAATAGTGTGCTATAAATTAAATAAAACTTGTAATTAAGGGAAGGTAAACAGCTAGAAATTCCAATTTATACCCTGGTTTTCCACAAGGCTATTATTACTTTCCTTGCCACAAGTTAAGGTCTATTTACTGCACCCTTAACATTGGATTGGTACCACACCTGTTAAGAATCCAAAAACATTTAAAAGCTGAAGAGAATACTGGTAAGTGTGTACTTTTTGTCTCTAATATCTGTATTTATTACAACACAATCACAACAGATTTACTAAACTGAAAAAAAAACTAATTTTTTTTTTAAAAGGGAAGCTTTTTCACTTTTGAAGAATAATTAAGCTTCAGCTTCCCAGTTAACAGAGAGAACTGAGGTGCACACACACAAAGTTTAAAACATTCTGACACAACCTATATGATGACCTGCCAGTATCTTTTAAAGTCTCCTAGAACACTGTGTATTAAAGACAGCATTTTGTCTCTTCATTACAAGATTCAAGACCTGGATCTGGGTCAAACTACAAATGTAAAATCTGACTCCTGATGGTTTTTGCAGGTGGGTAGGGGAGTAAAAGGGAAATGCTACTTTTAGACCTATTTCCCTAATCCACTTTAGCGGCACACTAGCAACATCAGTTATTTTTGAATGAAAAAGGTTAGGTTTCCTTAACTTCTAGAAACACTATTGTGAAGTGTCCTTCCATTAAGACTCAAATTTAAATATTTCAACAGTCACATCTTAAAATGAAAACAAAGACAAGGACAGCATTTACGCGTTGAAATTTGATCAAGTGTCGGAAAAATAGTAGTGGGTAGGGCATGTGTACCCTGAACAGGAAACACTTGTGATGCTTCTGTCTTTTATCTGAAACACAATCCAGTACCCTGAAACAAATAATATTTTTTTCAAAAGCAGCAATTTATCAGGAGTATCTATAAAACATCAATGGCATATTCTGACAAAGGCACTGCACAGTTACTGAGTTGCTGTTACTGGGACTCTAGAAGGAGAATGAATTGTAACCCAACTAAGGCTACAAACAGCATGAAGTATACAAGAGAACCTATCCTTCCCATAAAATAGGCCTTCTGTGGTAACAGTCATCACCTGTCAGATAAACAAACCATACAAACTAAAGCTTTTTCTTTTTTATCATTTAAAAATTGGTTCTTGAAGGTGGAATTTGAAACTAACAGCAAAATAAGAGTACACATCTTTCTTTACAAAAATACTTCTCTCAGAAAAGATAGTTATCCTAAACCTTTAACCTGCACTAGATTTTATCAAATTCAGCACACACTGTAAGTTACTTCCATTTTTCTACGAACAATTATTTAGTACAGAAATTTTCTTTTCCAGAAAGCCTGATTAGCATGACAGCCACTACCACTTTTTTTATGAATTTTCAGAGAAACGGGAAAAAGCCACACTTCCACACAAAATCTGGAGACAGCTGCTCTTGAATCTCCTTGAAAAATAATTTTAATAGAGTAGGCTTCAGAGCCATGAAACACAGCTGTTCTACAGTCTTAAATCATTCTGCAGGCACCTGAAGTCTGCAATTTAATCCCAGGACCTCTGCAAAGGTCAATTTCTAATCCAAGATTATATCCAGTCTAATTGCTCATCCTGTACATTTAACAATACTGATTAAATGTCTATACTGACAATTATTACAACTCTGATTTTTATGATCTGCTCTTATAAAAACTCACACTCAGCACTTTCTGCCACATGATTTGAAGTGCAGTTGTAAAAATGTTGTTTAGCTGTACCTGTACCCTAATTGGCCTAATTTTGCAGCATCTTGCTGCCACTCCTCACCTGGCTGGTTTACAACACCTTCCCTCCTCCTCCAAATTTAAAGAGAAGTCAAAAATACTTAATCCTGAAGAACATCCATACAAATCTACAAACACAACGACCTCGCAAACTTGAAACTTCCTTGCAGCTACTACACTGCTATAATATTTACCTTATATATTGGT
Organism: Anthoscopus minutus; assembly: GCA_013399455.1. Classification (NCBI taxonomy): domain Eukaryota; kingdom Metazoa; phylum Chordata; class Aves; order Passeriformes; family Paridae; genus Anthoscopus; species Anthoscopus minutus. The sequence goes on from VWYI01020350.1 coordinate 131,108, forward strand.
ACAGGCACCACCTATGTCTGCCATCAACAGAGATGAACCAGCAGTATTTCAGTGGTATCTTCTAGAAGTTATCCCCCTGCAATTAAGAGAAGATACAACAAATTGAGGAAAAAAATGTTTTACAGCATAATTTAACCTATAGTAATTATCCCCATTTCAAAACAATGGCACAAGTTTGGTTTGCAGAATATTCTGTTACAAGTTTTTACTACATTTTTAAATGGTGGAGGACTCACTGGCTTGGAATGGATTGGAATGGCTTAGAGAGGTTGCATGGCTTATAGATTCTCGTTCCTTTTCAATGGTGCACTGCCGTAAGTTGAATGACAAAATTTACTGAGGACTAAACAGTAGTACAAAGGCTTTGTGGTTTGTATTTTTTTTAGTTGGAGGTCTTCATGTTTACTATATTCAGGAATATCTTTTGAACTTCATGGCTTTACCTGAGTTATAGCAACTTGCCACAGGCTCTGCCACATGTATTGGGTATCCCTGCAACGCAGCATCAAACTAAACTGAGTTAGGCATCCAAATAAATGTCAAGTTTGCATTTCTTGCTTCCAAATCCTAACAGTCGAGCTGATATTTGCCAATCTAAACCAATTCCTGATTTCACAGTTTTAATTTTGTTAATATGCTATATATGCAGCCTTGTCACTGAGAAATACTGGTCACAAAATACCCCCTCCCCACCCTACCTGGTAATATTCTGTCTACAGTGAGCTGCATTACAGCTTTAGTTTCAAAACTGGTGCCATAAATGCTTTTATCCACGAATGGTTGAATTTGGAGTTCTAATGCACCGGGGAATTTAGTTTCCATTTTTCCTTTAATCTAGACAGCACTTCCATTGCCATGACATGCAGCTTGTCTTACTGTACTAGAAGAAGGTAACTTGTTTCAATTTTGACTTAGACTGAAAAACTAGTTTGCTTTGCTTACCATCTTTGCTGTTTCACAGGCATTTGATGCTCTTAATCAGCTGTGGAATGCTGAAAGATTCACTTATTTTAGGAAGCCATAAGCCTTTGAGAAGTTGGAGAGAAAGACTTCTTTGCTTATCTTAACTTTCTCCTTTGGAATCAAAGATGTTCCTTTAAAAGTGAAACACTACAGAGTTGCAAAAATTTGAAACAGTATGAGTAAGCATCCTTTTGCAGCTTCTTTGATGGAATTGGTCAATGGTTTGTGGTTTGTTGTTTTTTTAACAGTATTTTGTAGATGACTTACACTAACATATTTTTTGCTGGGGAGATCTTTTTAAACTCCCCATAAAACAGTAGGAAGGCAGAATATAGTATTATCCACTTGCTTTTTCGGCTTAAGTGAATGAAATCCTCTATTTTTCTTTAGACAAGGATCTGAAGGCATTTTGTACTGGGAATAATACAGTGACTTCAAATTCTAAGCACAACTGAGCTTTATGTGGAATCATCCCCACCACCCTCCAAATCATAAGCAATACTTTCAGAATGAGATGCTGAACATGTAGAACAATCCATCTCCATGTTAGATGGTTGGATATCGAGCAGAAGATCCTAAGAATAGCTTGTTCCATTCATGACGAAAATCAGATGGAAGTGTGGCATTTCAGGGAAACTTTACTTTGAAAATTACAACACTAGTACACAGCTCAAGCTCATACATTTAACATCTGCTTTCTGAAAGAAATGTTAACAATTTTGAAATGATATTAAACATTGTTTTAACTTTTCTTCACAAAAGCATAAAAGTCATGGAGGGGTAAACTTAACAGGCAACAATAAAAAAAGGTTAAAAACAACGTTTCCTTTTAGTAGTCCTCTGGTAGTAAAGATAGAACAGCTTCCACATTTGAGAAATAATCTGTCTTGGTCCAAAAGTTTGAGTGTTCTTAGTATCTGCTTCTGCCTCCACCTCTATCGGATCTGCTTCCACCACGGCCACCACCTCTGGGTGCCCCGCGGCTTGAACTACTGTAAGAATCCCGAGGAGGTGGATAGCCCCTTTCCATGGATGGGGGAAGACCCCTGTCTTGTCTTCCAACACGATCACGGCCACTTGAGTAGACATCACTTCTGCTGCTTGAGTAACTTTCTCGGCTTCCATATCCATCTCGTGTGCTGCCGTAATCATCATAGCGACTGCTTCCACCATATGATGGCGGGGGCCCTCGAGCAGGTGGAGCACTACGTGAGTTACCTGCAGGGTCAATGGTCAGGTAATATGGCAACACCATAAGTTATATAGAACAATTTCAAATCTGAATTTATAGAATTGCTGTATTAAAATGTTTACTGCTACTCTTTCATATGTATTGAGATGGTCTTAATAAAATCTGTCACACTAATGGTATTTTAAGTGGGGACTGCATATCAGGCAGTGAGTGGATTTTAAGACTCTGAAGGAATGAAGACGGTGTGTTGCTTATTCAGGCAGGTTCTTTTAACTGGGTATTCCAGAACAGCTCGTTATTTTAGAGAAGAAACTCAGCCATATTTTCCAGAGACAGCTGTCATCCTGAACTGTAGACTTTGCTTCTTTAGCTTAAAGCTTATTTAGCAAGATGATCAAATCATAACCAACAACTGCACTTTCACTGTAGGGGGAGAAAAAGTGTGCCACTTCCCCCTAAAACACAAGCAACCTAGTCCAAGTCAGATTTTATGACACCTGTACATTTATATGACCCTCAAAATGGATTCTTACCGTAACTCTCATATGAATCTCGGTAGGAGCCTCCACTTGGATGATCTGAGTAGTCTCTGTCGCGTCCACCACCGTATCCATCACGATCACTATAGGAGGAAAGACTACTAAGACTTAGTACAAATCACTAACATGACAGCAAGAATAAAGTGACTGGGAGAAAACTCCAACAGTAGGTACCTATATCCCCTGGAGGGGTATTCATCACGGGAACTGGAATGACCATAATCACGATATGCATAGTCTCGAGGAGGCGGCGCGTAGTCCCGGGTATCCCTGGAACTGGGATAATCTCTGCTTGAGTAACTACAAAGAACAAAAACTGAGATGTTAGCCATAGGTCCTACCACAGAAGGTCTGGAATCAAGATCCTTCTCCGAACACAAATACTTCACTAAAATAGAACAGTGTAAGAATTTACCCGTCTTTAGTGCTATAGCCATCGTCTCTTGGAGACATGTAGACATCTCTCCGTGATGGCATTGGCTCTCTCCGTGGAGGACCACCGTAACCATCTCTTCCACGTGACACAGGAGCTTCAGAGAAACAGTCCACTTAATTAACATCTAGCCATGCAGAAGATTCAAGACAAGTGCTAGTAAACAGTTTAAAACAATTTAATAGTATCTCTGCAGCCTACATTTAGAACATTTTACATTTCTGCTTGTACAGTTTTAAAGAAGCACTACAAGAAACCTATTCAAATTGCAGCAAATTGTTCCCAACAACTGTGAAATTATATTGGCATGGAAGCAACCAAAGATTAGAAAAACAATACACTGCCCCCCCATAGCAGCCTGAAGTTAGAATCACTGATTTGCACCAGTTCCTAAGGAAGACTAAGATGCTAACAGCTGACCTAGCAATTAATTTAGTCACAAAGGCCTTACCTCTTCCTCCCATACTACTGCTACGCACTGGTCCTGAAGGTGCAGATCTTTTAGGTGGAGGACCTCCACTTCGTGGAGGTGGACCTCTCTTCATGGGAAGTGGCCCTCGAGAAGACCCTAGAAGGGTAAGCCATGAACCAATTATTGTTTCTGTGATACACATCTGCACTATCTAAAGCCTCAAACTATGACAACCTAAAGGTGCCATTATTACCACTACACGATCAAAGTAAACCTCTTAAACTAGACCTCAAAGCCTTCTCTTCTAGCCATTACTAAATACTACTGGCAGAATCGAGAGCCTAACTTTCCACAGCCTAAATTCCTGTCAAGAATTGTCTTTTAGAACTTATCCAAAAGTTACAGGATCTGACACAATGGAAAAAGACAGCTGATATATGTAATCAGTCACAGCTCAAACGCTTAACAAGTTACTGTTCTCAGAAGACAAGAGCCACCTGGGAAGATGTACTAGAGAAGAGCCTATAGAGAGGCAACAGAGGCACTACTGAGTCTGCAGAACCTACTATACAGACTCTTCAAGACAGATATTTCACTATTTCCAGGGGGCTTTTTCCTGCATTACAGCTTTTACTGTTCACCTCAGGTACTGCTTGCTAGTTCTTTTAAGTGAGTTTTGATACTGAAAAGTCTGAATAAATAGCTGTATCTTAATGAATATCCAGTATCAAGTAATGTACTATCCTTACACTTTAGAAAGCTTCAACTCAACAAACAAGATTTAGCTGCCCTAACTCTCACTCTCATCTGGAAGTATCAGCCCTACAGTTTTCTCAGTTTAAACCTTTTCCTATTAAGAATGAAAGGCAGTTCCCTTTCCCTGATGGTAGAGAATCGCTTTTTCAACTTGAATACCAGAAAGCTTCCTTTCTCACGTGCATGGCAGGAGTTCTGCTTTTCTTTCATAGGCAAAAGTCAAGTGGAGTGTTAGTTGTAGAAAGGAATCTTCACATTTGAAAGCCTTTTCTTAAGGTGTACTTGCCTAATCAAAAATTTGACTAAACTGCCGAGATCGTATTTCATCATTTTAATAAAGAACAAGGAGTGCACTATTCAGGTGTTTGACTTTTTTTTTCCAGTAGGATTATTGTCATCTTCCAATGGGATTGTCTTGTGTTGTCGAAGTGTATAATGAGAGAGGTCAATACATACCCAAGTGACTCCCTCTTGAAGGTGGTCCTCTCGCGCCACTTCCGCCTCTTGCGCCTCTAAGGCCCCTGGGAGGACCTCTGCTTCGGGGAGGGGGTGGCGGCCCACGCCTACCACCACTTTCAAAGGATGGCTTGGTTGCTTGTTCCACTTTAATTGCCTTCCCATCTAATGACTAAAGAAGAAGCTGCTTTACTTACTGCTCAGTCATGTTTGTATTTCTTAAATCAAGCCCCTCTTGGCTTCACTATTATAGGGCTTCCATTTTATAAGTTAGAGCAACTCTAGAACTGATTTCAGTCTTCAGCATTAGTCCCTAAGTACTCAGCAGCATGTTGGGCCTAATTTCAATTTCTACAGTACTTCATTCTTGTGGTATTGATGGCAAAAAAACCATAGAGCAGCATCAGAAAGGACTTTCAGTGAAAACACAAGCGTCCAATGATTATGGCAGCCCCACGTCATTTATTCTGCAAATGAAATACGATATATGATCTACAATTTACTTTCAATTGCCATGTGTTTTTGTACCAAACTAGGAGGGCACCTGTAGTTACAAGATTACGCTGAAGGTAACTTAGCTTCAGTCGGGGTTTCTGGCACTGGGGAGGCCGTTTAGCACATTTTCTTGACGTCCTGATAAAACGGTGATCGCTGAAGTATTTAGATGTAATTTCAGCATCTACATAGCACATTGAGTATGACAATTCACCTCTTTTTTCCTAGTGTTTCAAGCTGGGTTTTCAATCAAGGTGACTGTCACAATTTAGTCTATTACTTGCTTTTCCACAGGGAAGGTGCTTTGTGGTTGGGGTATTTTTGTTTGTGGGTTCTGTTGTGTGGTTGTATTTTTTTTTTGTGGTATGAAAAAATTAGAAGCTTTTTCTGGAATATAGACATGCAAAACAAGGAACTCTGCAGCCAACTGATACACCTCAAACATAAGCAGGTAGTAACATGTTGAGTAATTCAACCTAGTTAATCAAATTTCTGTATGATCTTTAGACACCACATGTTTGGATATTATAGCAGAACCAAGATCACAAGCTCTGCTAAAATTAGGTTACTGCATGCCTATCCTGACAAACGGTCTATTTGCCTTTTTTAGTAGTTAAATATTTAACTCTGCCATGACAACTAATTATCAGGCAGAAAGTGCTGTTCATTGCACTTCTTTGCTGCAATAAATGAACACAAACATGACTGCTAGACTGCTAGTAATGTCTTAATCTACACTGTTAATAGTATTTTAGAGAAGTACTGAATATTTTTTGTTCTTTATCAAAATCTAGCTCTCTGAAAATTCACTGTAGTAGCACATGTATTTTACTACCTCATAGATTTCTAGTGATTGTTTTCAAACCTGTGTGTACATACACAGGGTTCAACTTCATCCATTGTGAGGAAAAAGAGTAAGAAATATCAGCAAAATCATATGGGCCTTGGCTTTGACTTCATGAAATATTTTACTTATGGAAGGCTCCTCAGAAAGCCTTTTGGCATGACAAACTGAAACATCCCAGGAGTGAGCATTAGTCACTCTAATGGCTGGAACTTCTCAGTCTGCATCATACTGATTTGCCATCGTAATTAATCTGTTTCATCCTTCTCAAGCAGAACAGTGGGCTTAAAGCCTTAAGCTTTGCTATGGCCACTGCAGACCTCATTTTCATGGCAGACTCTTGACAGCTTGTTTTAAGTTTAGAAAGCAAAACACTGTCCCCTTCTGCTAGCATGGGTTCTGAAAACCTGGTTGCTAGGTTTAAGTTTTCATTTCTGTTATGTAAGGAGGTACAGTTTTCCTTGTAATTTCTCCTCCTATTTTCTTCTGCCTTGCAATTACGCATCTTACCTTGGCAAAAGACAGTTTCTTTGCAGACTGCTTTACACAAGCAGTCTTAAAAAAGCTATTCCATAGGTCCAGAATGACCATTCACTAGGTACAAGAACACTTTTTTTTGCTAACCAGAAGGTATTTGTCAAAGTTATTCCTATTTCAAAGCAGAGGGGACATTTTATGGTTTCTTAGCTCAAAGAAACGTTTTATCTAACCAAACATAAATGCCACACAACCCATTTCAGAACAAGAAAGTTTTTTCAATTAGCTCAAAGCATGAGCTGTGAACATGAACACTCATTAGTTTGTTTTTATAACATTGATTCAGAGTGTTTTAGAAGCATTTTTAATGATATGAGCACTAGAAAGTGAAGTCACCCTGGTGCTGAAAAACATAATTTAAGCTACAAGTGATTTGAGACAGTAATAGTTTGACAAAGTCTTCTATGTGTGGAATGAATAAACTATACAGATTTGTGAAGTGAGCCAGTGAACTCTAACTAAACACAATTAGAGAACTATCCTGCTAACTGTTCCACATTTCAACAGAAAATATGAATAAAATTTGCAAACTTTAGGGACCGGGGCAAGAAATCAAGTATTTCAAAGAAGCTGTTTAGAACAACTTGCATGAAGCTGGTCCTAACACCACACAGGGCTTTGCTCTTCAATGGATCACTTCACTGTTGATGCTGCAACGACTCCATTTCTCCATGTTCCTGGATGGCACATTAACTGAGTTTCCTTTTGCCATATATATTCAAGAAATGAAGATCCATTTCCTAAGATGCCAAGCTTCTGTACATTGTATCACGTCTTCACCAAAGAACAGGAAGCAGTTTTTGTCAATTAGAGACAACCTTCTGTCACGCTGAGTGTACAGTTTACACTGCAGGGATTGTACCATCTGCTTCCATCCTCTTAAACACAGACTGGCTGGCTTGGCAGGTCTACACTGGAATTAAATATTCGGTTTATCCTGATCTTTTGCCTAAGGTCATTATATCCTCTCTTTAATTATCCATTTCATCTTAAGGATGTAGAAGCAGAAGATCATGAGAACAGTCCACTGCATCAAACAACCACTACAGACCCGGTAGTATCTACATTTATATCCAGGTTAAGGACATGCATTTCACAGCATCAGGATGTGCAGACTTGACTGCCATGAATTAAGATTCTTCTTAAGGAAGGTTGCTAAGCTGCTTCAAAGTACGTCTACATTTCTTCTGGACTGCTCAGACACAATAGTACTGATTCAATTTAGTAGACAAAGTAATTGAAGTGAGAAATCTCCATCCTAACTCTTAAAATAATTATCTCCTGAACTCTTTCTGCAGGACGAACCAATCTTCAACAAGCAAGCTTTGACTAGTCTATGCATGTCCCAATATAGAGTGATATATATTTGTTCACATATTACCCCTCACCCAAATTGGTGCTGAACTGGATATACTTTCATAAACGTCTGCAAGATAAAAAATCAAATGCAAATTCATTCTTGCAGAATCTGTTGGAGTCAGCCTCTTCCACTGGCTACAACTCTAAATTCCTTTGGGATGACAGAATGAGGAACAGACGGGCAATGCAGAACTCTTCCCCCTGACCAGATCACCTAACTCCCTACAGGCAGCTTGAACTGCAATTTGCACAGCGCTTCTGCAGCAATTTCCCAAGTACATTAAAATATCAAAAATGCTCCAAACCATCTTTTCAAAATGGACAAAGAAACCTTCAAGTTGTGATTTATGACAATTACCTCTTCTCACACCAGGCCTCGAACACTGCTCTTCCTCAATCCTTGAATGGAGAGTCTTTTTGGAATACAAGCAGTAACCAGCTGTCCAGAAGGCTTTCCAGAAGATGAGAATGAGAGACCACCTCATGTAAATCTTTCATATCCATGGTCAAAGCAAATTGGACCAGAGGACATTCTAGGCCAAATCCCATTTGAGGATGTTCTTTTCACACACTACTTGCAGTTCTAATTTCTAAGCAGACGAAGGTACTTCTGGATTTACAGCGAAGACAAACCCATGAAAACGATGAACCACAAGGTTGTCCTTCTAGCATTTCTTGACAGTAAGGCAGATTGTCCATTCCAGAACAGGAAGACATAAACTCAGGCACAAACATTGTCTCATTTAGCTACTTTACCAAGCAGTACTGTCCCAAATGTTTCCAATGTGACCAAACATATGCCACAACATTCAAGATGTAGAACAGTTGGCGATTATTTTCAGAGAGATTTCCATTTGCAAACTGCACTCCACAAACATGCAGGTTAGTGACTGAGTTCACTTCAGTCTGACAATTACCTACTGGTCTTTGAAATTACCTTATGTGAGTGTTCAATGACCATTACAGAGAAAATGAAGTATTTATGCACGGCAGTAAACAAGTCTTCAGAACTGTGGCAAACTAGACAGTGGAGAAATAAAATTCAATAAAAGGAGCACCTTGACAGATGTTTACGCTGGTATGGAAAGAACATGATCTGAATTTGTCACTCTCTGCCTTGACAAAACTACTAGCTTGTTTAAAAAGGAAGTCGTCAAAGAAAGTAACCCTAATTGTGATAAGGTTGTCAAAAAGCACCCAGAAACACCAGTACAAGGAGTAGAAAACCCACTATCCTTCTATAACACACAGCCTGCTATAACGCAAATTCAAGACACTATTTGTGTTAATGAACACTACACCAAGGTTGTTTTCTTATTCCTGAAGCTGCTTTATTTACTGACTGCAATAACTGACATTTTTGTTTTACTTCAAATTCTTATACTAACAAGATAAACAGATCAAAATCCCAAGTGTCAAATAGTCACAATCACTCCATGTTTCTTCACTTTACTTGAATGGCATCTCAAGAGACACTGCTTACAAGGCCAGCGCAGCGTGACCTAAACACAACCGTTCAGATAATGCATGGAAAACCAGAGTCTGCAATTCAAGTGACCTAAGATGGCTTTCACTCCCTGAAGACACAGCACCCCTATGAAGATAAGCAGCTGTTGACCAAAGAATTGCCGACTTACATCTACCTTTTCAAACACATGCCACAATAGATACAGATTACAGCAGCCTACAATTCTTTGACAAACTATGCTGGTTTTATCTTGGAACTTGTGCTACAAATTCCTGCATTTTGTTTTTAAAAATGTTCCTCTTAAAGCTAGACCATTGCATTTTAGGATATAAATGAAAAAATCCAGTTGCCAGCTAACTGCAAAGCCATTGCACATTAACTGGGAAGATGCCCCTGACACACACAAAGATCAATTATCAAAGTCACAAATGTAGGAGATTACCCCAGAATACTAAAAAGCTCATTGGTGCTCCAGCACTCAAGGAAAGTCACAGTCAACCCATGTTAAGGGAACCGTTAATTTTCAGGTAAGTCACTTTCCTGAAGAGTAATTTACACAGTACTGCATTCAAATATGATCAAGAAGAAAAATCCAACCCAAAAATCATTATTGAAGCATTCAAGAATGAAGAGCTGATTGCTGAAAAGCCCTCCATCACTGATTAAGGAACACTAAGAAGAGTGTAGCTGACTGCCAGCCAGAGCTCATTTTCTATTGTCAAATCCATGGACAGAAGAAATAAGATTTCAGCTTCATGGAGACAGAGACATTTTGTCAAATTTAAAGTTTAGACTTGTCTCCATGATCTTCTAATCCATTCTCTTTCCAACTTTCATTACTGGCCGATTTACTCCACATATTAACTGTCTTGGTCAGTAGCAAATGCAACATATAACTGGTCTTAATTCCTACCTTTCCATTCATATCTCTGGCAGCATCTTTTGCATCTGCTGGACTCTCAAATGTGACGAACGCAAATCCTCTGGACTTGTTTGTTTCCCGATCTTTCATCAAAAGGACTGCAGAAACAAAGTCACATCAGCCTTCCTTGTAATTCCCTGTGAAGAACACTAAACCTTTATTTAACCTTTTAAGCTCAGAACTTCTTAGAGGACATATAAGCGCCATCATTTCTGATGATCAATGCCAAAAAAAGTCATCACAGCTATGTTGTTGTTTGTTTTTACTATTAGCATCTTAAGAAAAGTTCTCTTTACCTTCCACAATGCGTCCATATTTGCCGAATACAGCCTCAAGGGCTTTCTCATTAGTCTCTGTGTTCAGGCCCCCAATGAACAGCTTCCCAGGACGATCTGCTTCAACCATTTTGATTCTTTAAATGACCTACTAAAAAGAATGAGGCCATTATTAACAAAATATCAGGCTGCAATAGAGACTTCATGGTATATAAATTACTTCTGTCCTCAAAAGTACAAGCATATTTTCTTCAGAAAGATGCTGGGTAAGAAGTGTGAGGTATAGGAAACACTAATTACAACTTTTTGTAATGGAAGCAATTGGAAGTAGTACTACTATTTACTTCTTCATATTATAGAAAGTATTTAGAAGATATTAAATAGAACTTTGAAGAGTAGAACAGAGCACTGTTAAAATGAAGCAATATTGATCAATGTAAAAACTCTTCCAAAAGTGCTGTTCTTTTTGCCCTGGACAGCAATCCTAGCACACCTTTCCATTCAATCCTGGATGATATAAAAGTCTTTTATATCACAGTAATACAAAATTATTCACTCTTCAAAGCACTTTCGGTCAGTACTTCAAAATTAAGCTTTTTTTTTTTTTTATTAGTTAAAGTAAATGGAGCCTATGCTGAAATCCTGGCCTACACAACATTTGAGACCGAGCAGACACCAGGCCACCACTGCAGTTCTACACAGCAATGTCACAGCTACAGCCGTGCGGGCAGGAGGGCTTAAAAAGAATTAAGCTCAAGAGCCGAAGACAAAGCCAAACCTCTCCGTGCCTGGCAGGCTGCCCGGCCACCGTGAACAAGCGCTGCCCGCGCGTCTCCAGCGCGATGGCGGGAAGGCCTGCGCCAGCTCCGCCACACTCGGGAGCGCGGACAAAGCACCCTCGAGAACGCCGCGGCGGGGCCGGGCCGGGCCGCACGGGGTCCGAGTTCAGACTCGCTACGGAGCACGGGGGGGCGTCGGACCCTCCACGGGCTCAGCCACCGCCACAAAATGGCGGCCACCGCTCGCAGCGGCTCCGCTCCGTCCCCGCGCCCGGCGGCCTCCGCGGCGCTCAGCCACCGCGCGATCAGCCCCGTCCGGACACATCGGCGCGGCGCTGCCGCCGTGCCTCCCCCGCCCTCCCCCGGGATGCTGAGGAACCCCTACACCTAAAATGGCGGACACCGCGCCTCACGCCGCCGGGACCCCCGTCGCCGCACCGTAACCGCGCGGGTCCCGCCGTCCTAACCGGAGCCGGGCAGGAAGGGCTTGCGGGCCGGCTTCGGCTCTGCCGCGCCTCCACTCCGCCGAGAGCGGCGCGCCACACGGGCCCTACCCCGCGGACCTTTCGCCGCGGATCCCCGCAGCGCCCCGCGGTGCCGCCCGCATAACCCACAGCCACACTCACCTCCACCCGCGCCGATCTGCAACTGCGCAATGGGGGCGAACAAAGGCGCTGCGGCCCTTTATAGCTATACGTCACCCACCGGACGGAGCCCCGGATGCGGCGGCAGCGCCGAGCCCGGTAAGGGGCGCCCGCGGACCGCCGCAGCTCTGGGGCCGATATGAATCTCCCGCCGCGGTCGGGGGACGGCGGGGCCCGGAGATTCCGGAGCCGGAGAGGCCCGTCCTGCCAGGAGCTGGGATCGGGCCGGGTACCACGAGCGGCGGGAAAAGAACGGGAGTGGGCCGTGGGAAAGGCGGGATAGAGCTTTGTTTGTCTGCTGCGCCTGCTCCCGAGGGATTGAGGCTCCATGTGGTCTGCTGTGTCCCAGTTCTGGCCTCCTCAGCACGAGAAAGGAGCTACTGGAGATAGTAATCATCACAAAGATGCTTAGATGTCTGGAGCATCTCTCTTACGAGGAGAGCTATGGAAGCGGGGGCTGTTCAGTCTAGAGAAGAGAAGAATGAAAGGGGATCTCATTAATGCATATAAATATCCCAAAGCTAGCTGCCAAGGAAATGATACCAGTCTTTTCAGTGGTGCCCAGTGACAGGATGAGGAACAATAGTCATAAACTAAAATATAAGAAGTTCCACCTCAACATGAGAAAGAACTTTGTATTGAGAGTAGCAGAACCTTGGAACAGCTGTCCAGTGAGGCCATGGAGTCTCCCTCTCTGGAGACATTGCTGTGTCACCTGCTCCAGTTGACCCTACCTTGTCAGAGGAATTGGACTGGATGATCTCCCAGAGGTCCCTTCCAATGCTGAGTGATTTTATGAAGCAGCAGATCTATCACTTCTTTGGAAGGAAAATCACAGTAGTATCAGTTTAACTTTGGAATTAGTGCAGGAGCTTAACCCAGTTCACTAAAACAGCCTTAAAGGCATTTTTAGTTAGTTTGATCAATACACGCACATGGCAGCACCCCTTCCTTGGAGAATAATAGCAAGCCAAAACAAGTGTGGTTTAAAATTAAATGTGTAGTTGATGGCACAAAGTTTTGCCATTTTTGTTCAACTAACTCTATCTGTTAATTATTTATACGTGAAGTTCCACTGTGATTTTCTTTAGCTGGCTGAACCTGAGAGTGGAAAAGTTAGGAGGAAGTCTGTTCATGCAAAAATTGGCTAAACTTTCATTACTTGAACCTGTAGATTATCTAAATTGATATCAATCAGTTATCAAGGCCTGTTTTCTTAGTGCTACCCAGTCCAATCATCATATAGTCTTTCAAGTTCTCCCTTGCAGTTCTTGCTTGTGGTTCTCCAGACCTTCATTTCTGGGAGGTGCCACAGAGTCTGAGGACGCTAAGAGCACTGCTTAGTGCTGTTACAGTTGCACAGCTGCATAATAAATGTTCTCTGATAAGAGAACATCAGACTCTATCCTTATCTTCTGTTTTTCAGTCTGTCAGATACTGATATTCAGCTGCTGTTTGTGCTATGGGAAGCCATCACTTGCACTTACCCTGCTCTCAGACAGGTTTTGCACCTGTCCCAGAACACTGCTCTTGCCATTGCCACCTGAAACAGGTGACCCTGGAACTCAGCATCACGTTTGTGACTGTGACTGTGTTGTACCAAGAGGTCATATTATGGCAACAAACACCACAGGCTGCATCAAAATAACCTCACCAATTATAATTCTTACAGATTGCTTTACGAAAATTTGTATTCCCACCCCTAATTTCTGTGTTGGTAAAATCTGACTTAGGCCTTTCTTGCTCAGTCTCTACAGCTCCTTGAAAGGAGGATGTAGCCAGGTGAAGGTCTGACTGCTCTCGGGTAACAAGTGACAGGATCAGAGAACATAGACTCAAGTTGTGCAGGGAGAGGCTTAGGTTGGACATTAGCAGGAATTCCTTCACAGAAAGGGTACTTAATAAATTGGAATGGGCTGCCCAGAGAGGTGGTGTAATCACTGTCTAAGTAAAGAGTGGACATAGCACCCAGTGTGCTTTTTTTAATGACAGGGTGGTGTTTGGTCCTGCGTTAAACTTGATCTCAAAATTATTTTCCAACATAATTATTCCTGTGCTTTTTGCTGGGGGCTAAAACCTGAAAAGAGATTCTGGTATCATAGAATCCTACAATGGTTTGTGTTGGAAGGGACTTTTAAGATCACTTGATTTCACCACCCCCACTTTGCCCGCAGGGACACTTGGGGACAGGTGACACCTTCCCCTAGACCACGATGCTGCAAGGCCCGTTCAATCTGGCCTTGAACATTCCAGTGATAGAACATCCACAGCTTCTTTATGCAACCTGCGCCACGCTCCCACACGCTCGCAGGGAAGAATTTCTCCCCAATAGCTCATACATCCCCCCCCTCTCCCAGAGGGAAGCCGTTCACCCTTGTCCTGTGATCTCCTCCTCCTCAGCTTGCCCTTCCCCAAGATGGCGCCCAGCGCTTCGCCCTTTACCGCGCAGCCGCTGTGGCCTCGACCCGGCCGTGACGCGCCCGCCCCCGCCTCCGAGTGTACCGGGGCCGCCTCTGCAAGGCGCTGCCCGGGGTGCTCGGGACTGTAGTTGCCCCTCATGGTGCCTTTGCCCGTCCAGGCTGCAAGATGAGGCTGGTGGCTGCCGCACTCTTGCTGGTGGCGCCTCTCGGCGCTGCCTTCTACCTGCCCGGACTGGCGCCCGTCAGCTTCTGTGAGGAGGGCGAGGAGACCGAAAGCTGCAAGGTGAGAGCCCGCACGGGCGGGCCCGACGCGGGCCGTACGCTCGCTCTGCCCCGCTCGGGGCTCCCGCGGCGAGTTGGGGCCGCGGAGTATTGCCAGTCCCCCTGCTCGTGGGTGTCCTCCCGCGGGTGGTAGCCTTTGCTCCGGGAAGACAGACACGCCCAGCTGGTATCCCCCTTTCCCGCTGAACTTTCCAGCCAGCGCTGGGGGGACCCTTAGCTCCTAGTTCCTGACGTGGCCGGGGCCTGTCAGCAGCCAATGGTAACTCCGCCATGGGGTAGCAGTATTTGTTAATTAGCCACGCGTTTCGTACCAGCCACACATTTGTTACTGGAAGTCCGTATTTTTATACTTTTTCTCCTCCTTTCCTGTTTCAGTCACTAATTGAGCTCTTCGTGAACAGGCTAGACTCTGTTGAATCAGTTCTGCCGTACGAATATGATGCGTAAGTACGTCCCAAAAGGGTTCCAGAAGCGTTTGGACGGGCGCTTTTCTGTTACCGTAAAGGTGTCAGTATTTTGGTTGTAGGGATGGAAGAATGAATCCAGTGCTCAGTGGCAGGAATGAAGTACAAGAGTGTGGGAAGGGTAAAGGCCACGCCTGTGCCACCTGACCATCCTCTGTTATTGTTTAAAAAAAAGCTGCAGGCTTTCTTATGGGTGCATTTCTTTGAGCTGCGCAAAAGATTTAGTATTGACTGTTTGACGTATTTGAAAGTTCTTTCTGTTAGGCAAATCTAGGACATCAGATGCTTTGAGTTCCATTTTTTTCCTGGTAATTGAAGGAAACTTGGAGACCAGTTACTGTTAACTTTCATTTTGCAAAGGTCTGTAGCTAATTCTTGGTTTGTTTGGTTTGATTTTGTTTAATTTTGATTCTTTTGTATGGAAACTTCTGCCTGCTTTTGCAGATCTTCATAGGCCTACAAAGCCATGATAAAAAATATGATTTGCAGTTTTGCTGTTGGGCACAGAAAAGAAAATTTGGAGGTGTTTTAGTTCTTACCCTGAGCAGTGCAGCAGTAGAAGCAAGAACAGAGAATAGCTAAAACATCATACTGTCTTTATTTTTGTTAAACTTCATGGAAGCCAATGAATTTAGGACCATTGATTGAGGAAAAGTACTTACGTACCAAAGATAAGTATGGGTCTGTTTGTTGTTGTGTTGGGGTTTTTTAGTGTAACCTGCTACCTGTGCTTAATGAAAAGCCAGAATAGTTTCATTCTCCCATATTCAGCAGTTTCAGGCTGTATGTAGTTGAAAAGAACTGGTGAATGGTGTTTGACAGTGCGGCAGTCTAATACTAAAAGCACTTTCCTTCTTTGAAATGTGTTTCATGTTAAATGCCGTTTGTAAATATTCCTTTAAGAAAGGGGTGTAGTTTTTCAATCTTCGCAAGAGAAATGAAAAGTCTATAGCACAGTCCCTTTTTCCCCCAAATGAAACATTCTATTGTTTAAATTGCCATTTGAAAAGGATGGGTGGACTAAGCCTCATGCATTTTGGTAAAGGTATACTGGAATATGTATTGGTTGAACTTGATATTAAAATAGATGCCAGCTTTCTTCACAGAGGCTCTGAGATATTTTACTGCCAGTGGCTGAACTGTAAAAAAATCCATGAAAACTACTACATTAAGGACATCGTTTAAGAATTTGTTTTAGGCTGGTATTTACAGTTACATGTCAATTAAAAATAAAAGGGAATCTTTGCTTCTTTTTTGCAGTTTTGACTTCTGTCAAGATAAGGAAGAGAAAAGACCATCAGAAAATCTTGGACAAGTGCTGTTTGGGGAGAGAATAGCATCATCTCCATATAAGGTTATTTTTTCCATTGAAGTTGATCCTGTTTAAATTTGATAGCTGTCGTTCTGGTGGCTGTAATCCACAGACATAGCTGAAGATTTGAAGACTGGGTGATAATTTTTGTTTGTATTTTTTAATATAAGCACTATGGAGTTTATGTAACAAAACCCAATAAAACTTCTCCCAGGCCAAGGCATCTTAGGTTGCTTAATTACAGTTAGGAACCTGAGCCAGTGATTGCCCTTCTTGCCTGTTGCTCTGTGGTAGGGAATTCCAGCAACTATATCTTAGTTATTTAATAGCTGGATGAAAGGTGTGTTAAGTGATCTGAAATAATTTGTTTATTAAATATAACATTGTAGACTATACTGCTTCATATACTTGGTTGTAGTATTGGACAACTTCCTGAGTGGGAAGGGGAAATTAGGTTATGGCTCACTTGCAGCTTTTCTTTGCTTGTACATGCTTATCATCTGTTGCCTGAAACCAAATTTTTGTGTTGATGCATATTACTTGGAACCTTCTGTAAAGTAAATGTATGGAAATTTTTTTTTAATTGGGTATGTGGTATTTTTCTGTATCATGCCCTGCATTAGCAACAACCAAATGAAGCATATCTAAAGAGCTGTGCCATAAACTTGGGACAGTTATTAGCAGCGTAGGAGCTGTGGTCAAAGAGTGGCTCTTGGTGTTTGAGAGCTGTATGGTGTTCGAATGCAGTTTCCAGACTTGGATTTGCCAGTGAAGCTGAAAACTGCTATGTGTGTGTTTGATGGTTGCTAGATAATCCAAATTCCTGTGAGAAAAAGGGGCAGCAGTTTCTGAGTCTGCTGCTACTCAGTCGGAAGGGGCCTGATCACATCTTTTCATTAGTCTGTTAAGCGAATGATGCCTCCCTCCCTTACATGAACTGCTTTTAGAAATCCACTTGATTCTCTGAACTAATGTGATTTTAAGTCTTATGACTAGTGGTCACAAGAAGCTTTTAAATATGTAAGCATGGTGGATCTTTTGGACTGGGTATGCATTGAATAGATTTAGTGTTATAACAATTGTTTGAAGTGGCTGTAGTAAGTAGAAAGTGCTGCTTCTGATTAGTGTTTGGGCCTTGATAATGTTAGAATTTTCAGTTTTAGGCTCGCTAATAGGTATATATTAACGAGTTAGAAGTTTGAGACGCAAATATGAATGTATTTGTGTTAGGTGAGGTCTATGCTTGAAGCTTAGATGTTGTGCAACTTGTGCTTCTAGCAGTCTTATCTAACTTGGTCATCATGGGGAAAACCAGCTAAAGTTAACAGAAACATTCAAGAAGGGTGTAGTGAAGGTCTGTTTTAGCAGATGATGAAATTATCAAAATAAAACAAAGTGGCGAAAGAAAAAACAATACCTTTTCTACTAATTTTCAGTTTTCAGTCTTCGGGTTTTATCCTTTAGAAACTTAGAGTAAGGAGGTAAAGCAGCTAAAAAAATCTCCTTACTTTACCTGAATAAAACCCAAAACGCTAAAAGATCTTTGAAGCAAAATGGAAGTGGTTTTTTTTTTTGTGCTTTTTTTAATAGTTCACTTTTAAAAAGCAAGAAACTTGCAAGAAGGTTTGTACAAGATCCTATGACCCAGGAAACAGTGCTGATAAAAGCAAACTGGCGTTTTTGAAGAAAGGAATGCAATTGAATTATCAGCATCACTGGTAGGTCAAGACATGTGCTTGAGGTTGGGCTTATTTTCTGCTTTTGGACATTTGTTATCTGTGTTTTAAGTGGTTGCTTTTTTCCTTGTGCATGATAGTTGTCTCTACTGTGCATCTTGTAGGCACTACTGAAAAGTGTATGCATTACATGAATGTGAAATGTCACTGTGAAGTGAGGTGCATCTCTTTCTGAGGACGTGTTCTTTGATGATTTCTGTCTAGGATTATCGATAACATGCCTGTAACGTGGTGTTATGATGTGGAAGATGGACAAAAATACTGTAATCCAGGATTTCCAATAGGATGTTTTGTTACTCCAGATGGTAGAGTTAAAGATGCTTGTGTTATAAATGTAAGTGGTGGAAATTCTTTTGTTAGTATAGGGTGGTTTCATTTTGGTTTTACTTTTAAGCTTTCTTTTCCTGAGAAAGAGCAGATATGTTTGTAAACATGCTGAATGTTCAGAC
Source organism: Anthoscopus minutus (assembly GCA_013399455.1). Classification (NCBI taxonomy): domain Eukaryota; kingdom Metazoa; phylum Chordata; class Aves; order Passeriformes; family Paridae; genus Anthoscopus; species Anthoscopus minutus. The sequence continues at coordinate 149,845 of VWYI01020350.1, forward strand.
TGTGGGTACTGATGGAGCTGAGTGCTGCTGGTATGTGCAATGTCTCACTGATACAGTTGTCCAAATAAAATGTTCATAGAGGTCTTTGACCAATACCTGCTTTTAAAAGCTACAAAATAATGATGTGGGTTTTTAAAAGCCTTAGAAAATTGAGAGTTTTCTTCTGAAGTTTCATGTGTATTGGTCCTAGTAGCTATTCATTCTTTGTCTATGTGGTGTTCATGTGCAAGATGAACAAGATGCAAGATTCTTTTATCAGTATCAGATAGACACTTTCAAGCGAAGTCCTAGAAATGAGCTCTGTGTTCTAGTTGCAAAAGTTGTCTAACACCGTTTACAAGTTAGACGTGTCAGGGTTTTCCCAGATGGCTGAAGGATAACAAATGTAGCTGTGACAGGGGAAATGATATTGCCAGTTGGAAATGTGTCAGTCATCCTGGGAGTTTCATTGTGAACTAGTACAATTACAGATAATAGTGATAGAGTTTTATCCCTCCTGGGTGAGGGACATCACTTCTCTTGGTGAAGAGAGAGCTTTCCATGACTCTGCTCTACCACTTGACCCACTGCTTGTGGGCTGTGCAGTCATTTAATTTTTCTGATGCTTCTTTGAGGTTTTGCATTTATCATACACGTTCAGTTTAATCTGTCAGCAGTCACCTTCCAACTCAGTTACTCCTCAGGCTCCCCAGGCTCTTGAAAGTGATCTTTTATACAGGTATATTAATGTTGAAGTGTTTCCCTTTGTTGTCCTTCATACACCAGTCTCATTTTAAAGTTCTTGACTTCTTGCGCCCTCTCCTGTTGGAGAAGTTGCTCAGTCTCCTGATCATGTTTTGTAGTCAGAGTTTAACAAGAAGAACACTTTCTACCTCTTCAACCATGTTGACATAACAATCATGTACCACAGCGGGAAGGATGAAAACTGGCCCGGTGCAAGACTGGTGATGGCAAGACTGAGGCCACAAAGGTAATTGTGCATTAAAGCAGCAAGTTCTGGTACTCTGGAGTCCTAACAGCAGTTCCAAAGAGAACAGTTCCTTAGAGATGTTATTAGAAGAAATGACTAAACTTGTTTTTCTGACTTCTGATAGAGCTTTTTTCAGATGCAGTGACAAACATTGTTTCACTGATTAACAGTTTCCCATGTCAGATCTGTTACCTGTCTCCCAAACTTACTTTGGATGAATGTACAGGTGTACTTTTTCCTGTGTAAGTTTGGATACAGAGGTATAAGTGAAATACCATGTTAACGTTGGTATTCATAACTGCAGATGACAACAACTGATTTCCTAGGAAGACTAACTGATTTTCTCAAACAGTAGCTTCTTAGGTTTTATGTTGACCTGAGTAGAAGTGCAACAACTCAGTGGTCCAAAGAGTTTTGAAGCAACTACTTTGGCCTCTAGTCAATCTGTTGATACACTGTTCATATTTGAAATCTGTTTTTGAAAACTGCATTCGAATTATAAAATTTCAGAGTAGGTCTTTTTTTATAGCTAAACTTTCCTCACTTTTCTATAGAAGTTAAGCGAGTTCTTAAATTACACTACTACAGTTTCTGAAGTCATACAGATATGCTTGGTGCAACACAACTTGATTGTACTTGGTTTTTCTCCTGCAAATGTACAGTGTGTTTTTAGTGAATTCTACTTGCAGTGCAAGTTTATTCCTTCCGTGAGTGCCAGGATAAGTCTATTTTTCAGTAATGCTTTATCAGTAGCATCCTGAATGGCTGAAAAATGAGAATTTGCCTTTTCCCTGGCACTGCAGACCACGAGGGGGCAGTTATGTTGCACATAACCTTAATTTTGTCATTCGCTGACCAGGTGCTTTGATTCAAACTTGAAGCTCTCCTAATGGGGAGTATTTGTGGTTGGAGCACAATGCTAAATTTTTTAAAAAGTAAACTAAAGTTTTCAAAAATTGCATTTAACTTTTTTTCTCCATTAGCTACAAGCATACAGATGAGAACAACTTAAATTGTGAAGGTCCACCTATGGAGATTCCTGGAGAATTCACCAATAAAGTGAATTTGGTTTACACTTACTCTGTGACTTTTGAAGTAAGTAGTAAATCTGTTACATGAATATGTAATTCCTCAAAAAAATGAAATCAAAGCAATTGCATGACTTACTAATAGACTGGATTACAGCAGTGTAAATTCCATAATGATGGTCTTGTGAAGTATTTTTCTGAAAATCTTTAACAGGTTTTTTGTTCCTGTAATTTAAGTGACACTATGAAAATATAAATGAAGACTGTTATTTTCCCCTGTGTTTTATTACTAATAGAAAATTAGTCGACTGAATAACTGGAAGAGTTGTCTTCCTTTAGGTAAACTCTGCTTTCAGATTTCAGTCAAGATGCTGAGAGTCTTACGCGGAAGACAGTTTATATTTGGGGACAATCCTTTGTTAAATATTGAATGTAAAGCTTTATCTTGTGAGAATGCAGGGTTTGTCTCATTTTGCATTTGCATTTATTCAGTGAGTTATTTTGTTCCCTGGCTTTTTCTTGAGTAAGCAATTATTTGTTTTTTAGAATTAATACTGTATTGTTTACTAATACACTAATGCTTTATTCATTCATTCCTTCTAATGAGTTAGAAGGAAATTGTTTTCTGGCAAAGGGGTCTTTTTCCCCCAGCATGGAAAGTGAGCCTCCTGTGGGTATGACAATAATTTGATTCAAGGTACTTCAAAACTTGATACCTCTGATCCAGCCTGTCCTGAAAGTGTGGCTGCTTTTCTGATGTAAGACACCAATCTTAGAGGGTTTGGCTTGAGACCACGAGCTTGTTTTGTATAGACAGTGAAGCAGCCATGATACGGCAACAGCTTTCATCCTGCCATATTGAACTTGATTTGAACCAGTGACCTTGAGGAGCAAGGCTCAGTAGCCTATTACTTTTCCCTTGAGACATCCAATCTTCTTTTGACTCTGAATTTTCTACATGAGTGAGCCTTCTTTCATTAACATTTGTGTTTAAATCTTGAGGTAAATTGTGATTCAGAACTTCAGTGTGAACTTTGTCTGGTTACTCACGCAATGGGTGAGGTGTTTGGGTACCCTACACTCTTTCTTCCTGTCATGGAGCAGGTGAGGCTCACATCTAGTGGATTTGGATACTTCCAGCAGATGGCACTTCAAAACTGCTTATTCTTTCTGTCATCCATAAGCCTTGATTTGAAATAATACCTCATGTGTTCTACTTTTTATTAGTAGTTTCAAAATAACTTAAAATGGGATTGTTTATCAGTGAGATGTGTTTTTAAATAGTAAAACATCAGTTTCAATAAGCCTAACTCAATAAAGCAGTAAAATGTGTAAATATTTTATGGTCCTTTCTAAATAGGCAGCTGACTTTTGATGAGAAAGTTATAATGTCTGCTTTAATTAACTGCAATGGACAAGGTGTTTAGCACTGTGTGGGAGGTGTATACCATCATACCTCTAATGTTTAGTACACAAGTGTACAAAAATGTAAGCATGAGAGAAGTTTGGTACTCAGCTGTGTGAACTTGGCGCCTCTCAAGGAAATTAGGAAGTCCAGCAGAATTTCATGCCAGTCAGGGGATAGAATTTGGTAGCAGGACAACATGTGTGTACATCCAAGGAGAATAGCTGGGGAGGACAAGGCTTGTGGGTTAGAAAGAGTCCTCAGTTGTACACATGAAGGTCCATCACAGGAACCTCTGGAAATGAAAGTTATCTGCCAGGAATCAGAGTGGAAAATACTCTGTATCAGCCAGCGCTATGCCAGAGAGTGAAGAAGCCTGTGCTAAATGCATTAAAAGTGATGAGAAAAACATATTTATTGTTTCCTCTGGAATTTTTCTCTGGAGTATGTTCAACGAAGTTGTAGTTTCAAGATCACTGCGCTGTGCTGGGAAAATGTAGTGATGGCATGATTGTTCTTCAGCAGTTGGGATCTGCAGGTAGCTGCATCTCAAATCATGGAAAGATGAGGCTTAGTGAAGACTAATTTAAAGACAGAAGATGTGGATAGGAGATTTCAATGAAAAGATACTCTTCTAGAGTCTCTAGAGATGAATTAATGCAAGAGAGAGGTGTTATATCCAGGGTTGATAACCAAGTTTAGAAATGAATGCTGACTGGAATGCCTCCTCTCAGAGACTGCAATAAACCTGTACTTGCTTCTATTAATTACTATTTCATTTCCTTATAGGAAAAGAATAGTATTAAGTGGGCTTCCAGGTGGGACTACATTTTGGAGTCCATGCCGCATACAAACATTCAGTGGTTTAGGTAAGATTTGCATTTATTCAGTGAGTAACCTTGCAGGGGAGCAGAAAGATTTCTTAGTTGTACTTCTAGATAGAACAAAGACAGAACAAAGTCTGTACGTTTTTAGTCAAGAAAACTTTTTGCTTTCATATATGAAGTAAGTTTTCATCTCTTGGGAGCAATTGTATTACTGCGTTTTGTGAAAGGAACGCATCATCAGTATCCAAAAGGAAAGCAGCTTCCACTGTTTTTCTTTATCATCTCCATTCTGGAGAAGTTTCGAGTCATTGGAGCTCTGCAGTATTCTTATTGTTACTGTCTAGCTTTGACTGCCAAATGAGAGGTACATATGCATGTTTTTTACTCAGCAGCTGCTTACAGTAAAAAGACCTTTTTTTATGAGTAAAAGACTTAAGTGAGAAGCTCTTGCTTATTTTATGTAAGTATATGATTCATGTTGAAGTGATTTGCAGTGTAAATCTTGAAAAGGCTAATCCAAATAAATTATTCTCTCCAAAATATTAAATGGCACAATATCAGTTTCATTGATTGATAGATATAAAACCTACTTGACAGTCTGCTTTAAGAACTGTAGCTGTTTCACCAGGGAAATTACTTCTGAGCTATGTAAGGTGGAAAATAAAGAAAAGCAATATGTAACTCTCTTCAGAATTAGCAAAGTATCATGAAATACTGTTTTCCTCACTTCTATCTTCTAAAAAGTCACAGACTTTTAAGTTGTGTACCCTTTTCTTCTCTGCATGGGAAAATACTGAAAGGTCTGAATATCTAAGGCTTTTCCTGAAATAGGAGCTGTATGTGTTGTATGAACTGATGTATCTCCTGAAACCTGGATAACTGCATTCAAAGTTTGACTTTTTCTTTATCTGCAGTATAATGAATTCCCTCGTAATTGTTCTCTTCTTATCTGGCATGGTGGCTATGATCATTCTGAGGACTCTTCATAAAGATATTGCAAGATACAACCAGATTGACTCGTCTGTGAGTAAAATTTACATCTTTTACATGAGCACATTTTTTCTGTCCATAGTGATGTCTGTCTCTTAGTTTTGAGTTTAGAGAGATGTATAACTATGATGAGTTTGATACATGCTAATATCTTTGGGGGTTAAAAATTATTTGAGATATTTTGATTAACATAGGCTGATACAAATTGATGTTACCTGTGGCTGGAAAGTGTGGAATAACTTTGTTTAGTTAGGAGATCGTAATATTGCATGTATCAATACATGTGCAACACAACTGACCTCTAGCTGTGTTAGAACTACTTGGTATGTGTGTAAATGATACTTTATTTTATTTGTAAATATGACTCCCATGATAATTGCTGTGTTAAGCTGAGTCTAGTTTGCTTAAATTAGTGAGATGACTGAAGCCTGTTGCCATCCAGCTGAACCTGAGTTCTTTTGAGATATGTACTCGTTAAAATGGGAAAGCAGTAGGTTCCTATAGTGGAAGAGAATATAACTGATTGTGAGTTGAAAAGACTTGACCACTAGACAGAAAGTCATTTTTACTCAGCCTTTAAAGTGGTATCTGCAACTCAAAGATGAGAAGTAATATCAGATGCAACAAAGGTTTGAATTTTCACTCTTGTTGCAGTCCATCTGGTTAGAGAAATACTTCAATATGCACAAAAATGTTTCATATTGAAACTAAAACATCTGAAAATACTTCTGTTCTTCATGGTTTTAATATTGAATATCGTCTGGTAATGTAAATCCAGACAGTGATTTAAAGTGGAATGATTTTTCTCACATCCTTTAACTGATACTGTGAGGCTTCTGTTTGATCTCTCAAATTATGTTCAATATTTTATACTGTGTTGTCTTTATTAGTTGATCATTCTTAATGTGATAAAGAGCAAGACTTGTAGAAGCTTGATTCATTTTTATGAGTGACAGCAGGGATAGGTGTGACTTTCAGAAAGCCACAGTTTTTTATTTTCTTGCCAGGTGTGAGAGACTTAAAGATGTGTTGCAGTTCAAGGAGCTTATTTAAAAAGGTGTGAAATAATTGTGCAAAGGAGGACCTGGGCTGAAGAGGATGCAGGGAAGCAAATTACTATCTCACATTTAGGGGATGATGATGATTTTACTTGAAAAGAGATTGATGCACCAGCCAGTGACTGTGGTCTTAGAATGTATATTAAGTGTTTCAACCAAAGCTAGTTGGCTTTCAGTGTGGTGTGGATTTAGTGAGGCATTCATTAATGAAGTGTTTAGAAATAGATTATTTTTAGGGTCTTATGACTAAGAGAAGATTCCTGAACTGAAAAGAACTCATGCCAGTATGTTTTCACCAGTTAGAGGTAAAGCTCTCATTTTTTTCCCCTTTCTTCTAAAATCTCTTTGAAAATGACTGCTTTAATATAGGGGACTTAAATATTTGTTCGAATGTTTTGAAATGGTAAGATGAGAATTACTGCACCTTTGAAAAGTTTAGAGTAATTTTGCTCTAATATTTTTTGCAACTCTAAAATATGCCTTACTGCTTGGTTTAGTTGTACAGTTCTTATCATTATGTTGTACATTAAAAGTTAGCAATATGAAAGACTGGTGAATTTTTTGAATAGAAGTCTGAAAAATACTCTGACTCACAGCTAATTATCCAGTGATGAAATAACTTAATTAAAAATGGAGCTTTTAGACAAACTGTGGCACATGGGCTCACAGGATAAATCAGGGGTCTCAGTCTGCCAGACTTGGTTTCTCTTTATTTTTTAAACCAAGATAATTATCATGTAGCTGTTTGTTTTAAAATTTGCATTAGAACCAGAAGGTGTCTTTTGAGTGCATTTCCCAGATGAGTTGTTGAAAAGGATTCTATATATGCCGTTCTAAATCTGTAAACATTTTCTGTGTTCTAAGTAGTAAGCACTTGTTCCTGCTTAGTGTTCATTATTTTGGAAACAGAGATTGGCTTCAGGTGGTAACCTCTGCAACTCTTTCATTCCTTAACTGCAACTGTCTGGGAAAACAGTCTTTCTTCTGTCTTACCTCAACAATTTTCTCATTGTTATCACAATTGGTTGCAGTTCAGACTTACAGGAAGTTTTGTATTTATGCTTCTTTTTCCAAATAAATCTTTCTTTGCTGAAGAACGCTGGCATGTTGGAATTATACCTGAATATCTGGTATCATTTTCTATCAGGTAGAGGGTGTGGTTTTGTATTTTAATCTGTCTTTTCTTGTGTTTAATAACTTTCAGTTTTTGTATTCATTTATCAGCCTTCTGAGAGTAATTTCTAGCAAGCAGAGGTATCAGTATGGGGAAAGCAAAGATAATCTTCCAGAAATAGAAAAATTACATCATCTGTTGCAATTTGAGGTGCTCTATGTCATTCACCGGTGTGGTCTGCTTTCTTTCTTACCCTGTTTTTGGCAAGTTTTAATTCTAGTAGTAAGCAGTTCTTTGAAGTGAGCTCAGTATTCCTGCATTGACTGGAACCTGTAGCTTTTAGAAGTAGAGGAACTTTTTGCGGGGTTGATTATCTGTGGTTGTGTGCGTTAGTTTTATTGTTTGGTTGTTTTTTGTGAGAGGCAGTGTCTGTTTTGAGTGACTTTATTCAAAACCTTTGTTCTTCAGCGGTGGTTCCTTAGAGCCACTGAACTGAGGCTTCCCTCTCCCCATTCCATCTGTCCATCCATTCACCTCTGGTATGGGACAAAGTGTTGGTACTCGTCCCTTGTGATTCCAGGGAGAAAACTTCTGGAGTACAGAGACAGTTTCATTCTTTTCCAGTATTGTCATTGAAACCAATGGGCTTTGAAGTCGAAACAGAAAAAGATAAATGCATGAACTAGATTGAAGTTAAAACTAAACTGAATGCTTTGTTTAAGTTTAAATTTAGAATGATGTTCTGTGGTTTGACAAATTACATTTGCTTTTTCTTGCTTTAGGAGATGAGAATTTTCTTGATACATCTTGCCTTTTTCACTGAACCATTAGGGGGTTATAAAATCAATGAGTGATGAATCAGATGCAATTAGTCTGGCTTTGGATCTTAACTGGAAGCTAATCAAACTTTAAATATGTATTTTGCATCTTGTTTGTGTTAATTCACTACTGCATTATGTATTGCTGCTAAAGACATTGTTTATTTTATACAGGAGGATGCCCAAGAGGAATTTGGCTGGAAGCTGGTTCATGGAGATGTGTTTAGACCTCCAAGGAAGGGAATGTTACTGTCTGTTTTTTTGGGCCAAGGAACCCAAATTTTCATTATGACATTTATTACTTTATGTAAGTAACTTCATTAAGTTGATGTGTATGTAGTTTAATAGTAATAGGAAAGGTGAAATATTATTAAACAAATGATAGAAGCCTTCTTTTGGAAATGAAGTCCTTCCTTTAGTAACATAAAATATTAATGCAATTTCGTAAGAGTAATTAGATAGCTGCAGTAATGCTGTTGTAAGCACTGTCATTGAAAACATGGTGATACCTGGGCTATTGCAGATGCTTCATGAATTCAGAAGTCAAACTTCCTTCTTACAAGTTTATTTTTAAAAAAGTTTTGCATGACGTAAATTATCCAAGGGTGCAGTAATGCAAGTTCAAAGATGTAATCAAAGCTTTAATGTTCTGGGAACCCTTTCTGTCCAATATGTTTGACATGAGCCTGCAGCCGTACCGAAATAGGAGCAAGAGTGCACACCAGTGAAATAGTATTGACACAATGCTGAGATAATGAGAGCCTGCCATAAATAGCTATAAATGCATGTGATTATGAAACCTGTCATGAGATGGTGTTTTATTATTGGTTATGTGTAAAGTTCATGAGTATTCCTTTTCTTTCTGTACAGTAGAATTGGAAAGTACACTGATACGTTGTACAAAAGAAGAGTCTTTCAAACTTTGTTCTCAAGGTTTAATTCAGATTTTGCCCTTTCATAGGGCCTTTTTCTATTTGTTGCATGATATTGTAGGATTACTAGAAATATCATGGTAGGCTTGTCTTTCAGTGTTGATTATGACTCTGTCTTGTTTAGCAGTGATAGTTTCCTGTGCATTGAGTGTAGTAGTGTAGGAAGAGATTTGTGGCAAGAGAAGATGCTTTTGATGGACGGTGGCATTTTATTTTTCAGCCTTTTGCCTTTGAGAAACTTTCTACTTCAGAGATGA